>DWJZ01003177.1:0-17626 GCA_018249125.1 Asbolis capucinus
AACAATTTTTATTAAGATTTATTGTCTGTCTGTCTGTTCGAGATTCACGCAAAAACTATTGGATAGATTTAGATGAAACTTGACGTAGTCGTAGTTGAAAACCCGAGAATGGTTATAGGATATATTTTATCCCAGGAAAAGGGTAAGTTCCCGAGGATACCAGTTTAAAATTAGCATGGCAGCTCTGAAATCAATGGATCAATTTAGATGTATTAGCAGCTTATGTAAGTACAACGGATATAATATACTTTTATCCCAGAAAACTGCATTGTTCCCGCGGGAGTATAGGATAAAATTACTATTGCAACTCTGAGACCACTCGACAACTCTTTTCCGAAGCGAAGCGAAGGCAATTTCTAGTAAATAATAAAATGATAATATTTTCAGAGCTAAAGGACACGATGGCTCGCGTGGGCGCTGACATCAAGCAGAAGATTATAGAGTCCATCCGGAGCACCTGGTCCAGCATGTGGAAGAGTGAGGCGCCGCCAGACCAGCATCTAGAGAAGGTAGGAGGGAAGAGAGGAATGGAGAGGTTTAGGGGAGGATGTAGGAGAGTATGAAAAACATTAAAATGTGCTGAGAAACAAAGTTCTATCCACGGCTCTGCCTGCGTGATACCAATGTTGATGTAAAAATAGCCTAAGTCACACCAGAACATCAACTATCTATACATTAAAAACACGTTTATCCGTCTCTCCGTTTACACATGAAAAACGGACAAACACACATTCATAAAATTAGTATAGATTGGGATTCGACGAGAAGTATCAGGAACGAAAAGTAAGGAAGTATAAATAATAATAAATATTCATTTGAAAACTCCTTCCTCCATCCTTCAATTTAAATTCTATTAATTATAGGTGATCGAAGAAGAAATGGAAAAAGAGGAATTTGAGGAAGAGAGAAAGGAAGATGTAAACGAGCCCACTGTGAGTTGGAAATAACTTTATTGCCTTCTCTGTTCATCTTCTTTTTCTTTTTTAAGTTAAATAAGTCATGTATTAACTATGGTACCTGATGGTGAATGGTGAGTTTTTGATCTTTGATGGCAACGCGTTCTAAGTCTATCCATTCTATACTCGGTGCAAATTCGATCTGGAATGTTCAATAACAAACCGTTGCCTAGCAACCAGTGACAGACAGAAGAATTAAACTTTTTGTTGTTTTATCAGTTGTTAACTCATTTGTACCATTACATGTTTAGACATTAACTTGTAAATCAATTTATGTAAGCATAAAGTGTATTAAAACAAAAATCAATAAATTACAATAGTATAAAACAAAATACTTCAATAGGTTGAAAGGTTGTCAACTCCTCCATGAAATTAGGGATGTCACAGTGTGAATTTGTTATTGATGTTGTGTGCTGTTATTTTGTTATGTGACTGGTGTGAATATATTAATTTGTAGTTTGTACTTGTACTTTGATCAATATTTAGTTTAATAACTTCTTAGTTTAATTTTTCAAAATATATATTTAGTAGTTTAGTTGAAAACACCTCACTTATGTAAGTTAGTGAAAACTTTACAAAAGATTTTTTATGGTTTGTTTAAATTTATTTCGGATCGAAGTTGCTCCAAGTAGTTCATACATTTTGTATTTTTATACTTGCAGTAAAATATATATTGTATTTATTATATTCAATGGTGACCTGAGCCTTTTCTTCTGTAATAAAGCAACTTTCCGAAAAGGTTGTAGATATAAAAAAAATACGTTCGTAAGTGTATTAACAATACCTATGTGAATTAGTGAATTTTCATTTGATTTGATTTGAGAAAGGAAGTGAAGCGCTGGCGCCAAAGGATGGATGGATGACTGTCTTGCTGGATGGTGAAAAGGGGATGGGAGAAATTAGAACAATTTTATTTTACGTAGAATAATTTAATGCTTGGCTTCGATCGCACCTGATGGTGGCGACGCCTATTGTGTATGTATGTATGTGTATTGTCGTGTGACGTCACTAGCGATAAATACGGCGCGTCACTAAGATGGCGTCTTCCTTATGAAGTTACTGTTGTCTTCATTATTTCTGTAGTAATTGCTAGTTGTGTCATATTTATTAACCAATTCAACTAATGTGTTTTTATGTCAACTACGGAAAATAGTAAGGACGTTCTTTAGATTAACTTTTTATAATTACGCCTTTATTGTTTTCCGTATAAGGGTGTATTTGTATGAGTTATTCTATAGAGTTACGTACTTATTGTATACCTTTGTCGTTATGCGTCGTTCAGTACAATATCTACGGAGTTGGGTGCACGAACTAAGTATATGCATAATCACTCTTGCTGAAGGCACCTACATTATCTGGTGATGTCCTCCCCAGGCCACACCGGATATGCTGGGTCAGCTGAACGCCGGGCGCAGGGTGGACTACGTGCTCCAGGAGGCACCATTCGAGATGATCAACGAATACCTGTTCGCTATGAGGAGCCATGTCTGCTACTGGTGAATATTGATCTATTGGTGTCCAATCATTCCAAACATGGTGTATCACTATTTGAAATGATATGAAATTATTTCGTCTTAGGAACTTATACATCACATAAAGAAAAAAAGTTAACAAAACGAGTCCCGACTTCGATTGTGATATTAAAAGCAAGGAAATATTAAAAACACAAGATTTATTAAAATATTTATAAACACAAGCTTTCATTATAGAGCACTTATACAAATAAATACACAAAATTTCATAACTGTATTGTTAACCGTTGAGGAGTTCCCTTGTCTGGAGTCAATCCTGAACTTAGTTTCAGGTTATGGTTATAATAAAACTGTATTGTCATCAGGACGGAAGGTTTGTGTAATATTTCAGATCCATACTGTAAGAGGAATTGGGTCTAATTAAGCTTGCAAGATTACATAACAAACATACTGACACACAAACATACACTGCAAGTTAAAATAAAAGCCTGTAATAAAATAAAAGACAGTTATTTGTGATTGGATGGGATGGAAGGATGGATGGATATATATTCCTGTTTTACACAAAAACTATTAAACGGGTAGAATGAAATTTTGCACAGACATAGATTATAATGTGAAACAAGCCAAGACTAAGTTAAGATTGGACTTTTTCTCAACATACAACAGACCCGCGCTCATTAGTGAGACATCAAAAGATTGTACCCGTATTGTATGTATGAGAAGGTATGTTGTGTGTGTGAGCCATGATGTGTGTGTGTGTGTGTGCTCAGGGAGAGTGAAGACACGATGCTGCTGATCCTGCGCGAGATCTACGACTGCCTGGGCGTGCGGCCTGACTGCAGCCTGCCGCAGCCGAGCCTCTCCGTGCAGAGGACCAGGACTGTGGCACCGGTATGATAATAAACATTAAATATTAAATATATCAGTAATAATAAACAGATAAAAACACTTAGAGGAAAACACATCCATAGACAATAAACACACATGATTTTAAACTTTCATTATCGTGGACGGTTAACATTTTTAAAACTTCTTTTAACTGGTTACTCACGCTGCGAATGACATGCGAAGCATTAATATATAACTAAAATCTGAGTTTGACTGAAAAAGACGGATGTTTCAACATAAACAGGCCGGTTAGTCTATATCTATCAGTTATCTGATCACCTTAGATCATAGTACAAGCTAACGCTTAGTTTGGGGTCAGATGACCGTGTGCGAGTTGTCCAAAGATATTTATTATTATTTATTATAAAAGAAAAACTTAATCATTATGAAATAACCGTTATTTACGTACATAAGTTATTGATTGAAAATTAATATTTCTTTGTATCAAATAAATTGTTTTGTTTTCAGGACGAGACCATCGTTGTGTCTGCAGGTATATATGTATATTTTTTTGTTTAATATATACTTTACTACAGACATAATATTAGGAAAATTTGGTTTACATTAAAATTATTGAAATGTTAAATTATATTTAAATACAGAACTGCACAGTATAGTTTAATTATGTTTTTGATGGCATAACCCGACGGCTTGTTTCGACTATAAGCGTTCGGAAAGGTTAAACAACAACGGGCGCGGTCAGTAGAAAGGTGAGTGACCGCTAGTGGTAATACTTTCATGAACGCTTCCGTACTTCAGAGAGCACGTAAACCGTCAGTCCCGGTAGTTGTCGTTATCAAATGCCAAGCCATGTTGGCTTTCGGACAGCATCGAAATTTAAGACACTTGGATTGGCCACTAACCCCTCCACAGCACTGGAGCAGCGTGGTGAAGTATGCTCTAGCCATAAGCAAGGAACTATGGATGTAAGTTGGCCAATTTTGGGTGAAAAAATTATCCTTTTGATAGATTTAATTTTTTTATTTTTTTTATATTAATAATAAATGTTTATTATTTTTTTTTTTCCAGATAGTCCATCGACGAGCCGAGGAGGCGATTCATGACATTTTTACCATTACCCATTACATTATAGATATATCTTATATATACACATATATTTAATACATTCAACTTATTGTAACCTTTTTGATTGAGCTTGCGAGATTTTAAAAAGTTTGAAATTACAATATTCAATGAGAACTCTGTTTTCTTTAGGTGTGGTTAGGCAGTCTCGTCCGTATAATAACGGATAGTGGGAAATCAACTTTATAATAATATCAGTTATTTCACTTTATATTTTTAAACATATTGTCATACACACATACGGAATTATGACACTATATTAAGAAGTTTGACGAAAATAACTAATTAAAAAAATAATAATAAATAAAAATTAATTCATTATTATACTAAAAATAACACGTTCATTAAAAACTGAGTATAATTATACATAATTTGATTAACTTTAACATCATATTAATTTAAATAAAATCGAAAATATATATAAAGTTAAGGTATACATATATAATTGTTACTAACTAACAATTATTTTTGTCTAAAAACTGTCAAAATTATAATTAATAATATTAGTGATTCTCCTGATAAATACAAGTAACAAACATTTATCTGAAATTCATTATGAAAATAAAGATGGGGGAATTTTTTTTATCAAGTCAGAATATATTTGTCTCCATAATCTCAAAGTGAAGTTGCCAGTATATATATATAAAAATGTAAAAAATTTTATGGCAGGCACAGTGGGCCACATTGCTCCATTATTTTCAAAATTATTACATTAGAAGTCATACTGGACTGCATCTGGCAAAAAAGGCCTTTTTTGGTTATAAAAAAAATTAGTGGATTATTAATATAAAAATATTCATAATTTATCATTTGCCATCACATTGAGATAGTATTTTTAGGAATAGGTCTGCAAAATAATATATTTTTTATTATTTAATAATCTGTAAAATTTATTTATGTACTACACTTAGTTTAAAATAATAATGGATTATTAATTTATATTATAAAATAATAGTGATATATGCGCATTCCTGTTAGTGATGAGTTGCACGATTTTATATTTATTTAATCTCCTATATAACTCCAATGTTACTTTCGGTCGTAAAGTATTCGAAAATTTAATCTGTTCTGTAACTCAAAAAAAACCTTTACCTATACTTTTGTTAATGCGTTTTGTTCAGAATCGAATACATACATTTAAATAAATATATACCATATTTTTCCGTACAAATAGGTTTTTTCAAAGCAATCTAGCGAGCATGATAATTCTTTATAATATTATTATATATATTATATATAAATTATTGATATTAATATCCTATAAAGGATTTCATATCCATCCATTCAGACAAAAATGGATATTTTTGGGCATATATATTATTTCCACGGTGGTATAGACCTTCGAACATATCCTAATTGCCCATTTTTCTCTATCTTTTTTCAAACTATCATCGCATATCTTTTTCTTTTATCTTAAAACGTATACTTGTTTCTTTTTATCTTTTTAAATCGTGCAACTCGTACAGCTTGTATTCATAGGTATATTTGTGTAGTCAGTTAATTTAGATAACACAACATAATATTTTAAGGATAACAAAATAAGCAAGACAATATTAAAGCATCATTTCTTTGTAACGTCTATGAACGTATCACATTGTTAACTTGATGTGAACAACGTATTCAGAACTTAAGGACTCTCCCTACTATATTTGTTGGTTATTTTGGTTAAATCAATGTGCTAAACTAAGTATTAGTGTTTTTCTTTATTTATTTATTTGTATTATTCCTGGGCATCGGGTCGACAGAAATTTAAAGTTTCTCATAGTAAATGGATCTCAATGTGACATGTTTCTTCGAAATTTATAGATTTATTTTGGTTTTGACTTGAATTGACGATTTTTCAATTTTAATTTAATAATTAAAGATATTGTTGTACTGATTTATATATAGGCGATTTGTTATATTATTATGGTATAAAGAAGTCTGGGATTCCGATGGCCGATTCATTGTGAAAAAGAATAGGACAGAGTTATTTTTTGCGAAATTATCTTATTATTCAATGAAGTAATTTATGTTTTATTATTATAATGTGAACATTGGCTCTTTGGTTACAGATTAAAAATTGGTCCTAATTCTTTTTTGTAATGATGAAATAGTAAAAATAGAATATATTTTTTGTTGATTTTGGGAATTAATTATTCTGGTTAGTTGTTGGCAATCTGTTCTATTTATTATAACATTATTGCATCTATTTGGTTTGTAGTAAAATAAAGTTTATATTTTACTAATTTTGATGTTTAATTTATTACTAGTTTCTGCCTGCGATTAAACCTATTTTCTTTGTTAACAAAAAGTGGCCAAGATGTTATGCCAGTTTAGAATCTATCTGTTAGTACATTATTTTTTTCCGTTCAACGGTCAGCGTGTGAAGGAAACTCAAATATACAAACATTAACGTGCACATCATCCCAGAGAAACCTACAACCGAGATCACATCTACCTTATCTTAATTACCTGGATGTGGTCTATCTGTGTGTCAAGTTTCATCTTAATCAGTTCAACAACTAACGCGTGAAATAAATACAAACAGCGGAACGTTTAGATACACTTTTGTGTTTATAATATTAGTAGAAAGTAGGATTCTTTGTGGATTATTCGTTTGATGATTATATGGTGAAATATCATATAAAAAACATATAGGTCTTGGTATCGATTTCGAGGACAATATATGTAAATTTGATCTCGAGTTTTATGTGTCGTCCTTGTCATACGCGACCATAGATATAGTAACTATTGTAATAATATATATATTATGTACTTTAGTAATACTTCGTCTATGTCCACGACGCTGGGGATGCTAATGAGTATGTTTATTTTTTTTATCTACATCTAGTTTCCGCCGGAAGCTTCACCCGCACGGAAGTTACGTTGGTAAAAAAGCCTATGTGTATTCCAGACTTAAATCTGTCTCTATACCAAATTCCATCCAGATTGGTTCGGTAGCTTTTGCGTTACGGAGTAAGAACCATCTTTTATGTTCAGTACTTATAAAAAAAAGTCACTGGCCACACTCTCATATTTATTGACAGAATGTATCTGATTGAAGCATACAGTGACAGGATAGCATAACAGAGCAATTGATAAACTTGTAAAAAATTTATATCGCTAAATTCCAGTAACAATACAATATTCAAACCAATGAATTTAAGTCATACGCGAAAAAGCATTAATACTGCACGAGAGAAAAAATATCTCGACAGATACAAGTCTTGGTACAAGGTGGACATTGACGGGGATTTTATAACTAAACATCAGAAGATTTTAAAATCCAGGACTGTTAGAAGAAAAATTAAACAGCCGAGAATGTCAACTATTATATACCCTGAAAGTATTACAAAAACTCATGAATTCATTTTCAAATTTGCCGTACACTCTACTGTAACCTTTTTATTATTGTTGATAATGTATTTTGGTTTCGCGTTTTTTACGCCTGGAAGCATGGACCTTGCAGCTCCAGGTGCCGCTGCCGCAGGAGACGTCGTAGGGCCCGTTCTTGATATACTTTTGGAGTGATTTTTGGAATATTTCACCACTATAAGGACAGTGCATTTTTAAAAAAGCCAATAAAAATAACGTTAATAAAATATATGGAATATTTCAGGTTTTTGTCTACTTCCTTAAGTATAAAAATTTGCAGTGATCACCCTGTAACCTTAGTTGGTAATGGACTTACTGCGATATAAGTACACTGTTATTTTTATATCTGTTCATAGGTATTTAGCCGTATTAGGTTCATGTTCTTACATTAATCCCTATCCCATGCTGGTCTAACAGGTGTCGTAAAAGGTGTACAGATGTACGGTTTCTCCTTTTTCTGTAGGTACGATGAAATCGATATAATAAACTTATACGACGCGATGTATAAAGTAGTAAACTATATTGGGTATTCACTAGATAGCGCTACTACGTACAATTATCAATATTAATAAATGTATACAGGCAAAACCCATTCAGTTGCAAATAGGCATGCTCTATATCCGCAAAACCACACCGCGATGTTGGAAGACATTTCAAACTGATGGTATTAAACGTAACTTTGTTTATCATTGACGAATACCACACACACGACTTGGCAAACACATGTTCCCTGGAGGAACTTAGTACAATGCTCGGGGTCTTCAACAGCGCCTCACATCGGGTGGGTCTTTAGATGAAAATGGAGACGAACTCATTCAATGTACTTCATCCATATCACATGCGTACAAATTGTTCTTAATGATGCTCGTCTCGAAGTTTTCTACGAATTTACCAAAAATTAATCCAAATGAATATGTCAAATTTCAAAAAAGAAAGAAATCACTCGAAGAATCCAAATCAATGGTATGTGTTTGGGAAAAAAAAAATACAGCCTGACCTATTGTCCTACTCTTCAATCCTCCCACTTGAACCATTGGTTATTTTGCCTTGGCACATTGTGTAGCGGCGAGCGTGACGACGCCGTATGGAAACGACGGAATATCACAATATGCCTGCGACATGTACTTAGCAGATTATATAAGGCATAAAATAAAACAAATCAATAAGAAATTAAGTATAATTGAGACTTTCAACAAAATAAATGCTAATTTGAGACCGAATTAAATTTATTTATAATTTTCACACAAATTTTATAACTTATTGTAAAATTAATGTTGCAGATATAACTAATATATAAAAATGAGAAAAGACACCTTTTTATTATAAGAGTAACATAGGTGACATGGCGGTGATTATCCAATAATATAATAATGTTAAAGTTTGTTTTTCTCATACGTACAAATCAAGTAAACAAATTTTTGGTCAAAATAACACTCTAAAATTTTATTTTTATGTTGTTTTTCGTTATTGTTACAAAACTTCTGTATTGTGTATTGAATAGTTTGCCCAAGATATTAGTATGTTAAACACGTAATGTGCCTGTTTTATAACAAAACTGTGACTCTTATCTCATTAATGTTTTGTACGCATGAAAAAAACGAACTATAGTTTATTATGTGTAAGCATTTAATTAAGAAAATATAACATATATCACACCAGACATCTTTCCAGTTGAACACACTCTTGGATCTCAAATACTACATAGTTGCGACAAGCTGTCAATTCCGCATTACCCAAGTAATGCGTCATGGACACATCGTCCAAAAATAATTTATTAATGAGAGACAAAACCGAAATTTGTAATACTAAGACTATTTTATCGATAAATGAGACCACATTAACAATAAGAAAAATTAATTATCGACATCTGCATCGAAAAACATCGAGACTCATTAATTTTGCAAATTGGAGTAATTACAATAATTCTTACTAATATTATAAATGCAAAAGTCGGTTACTTTTACATCCCTAAACTACTTTACCGATGTTAATGAAACTTCGAACAGAGGTAGAATAAAATTTGAGAAAAAAAGACAGGCTATTATTTTTTTCGAGAAAAAGGCTTAAAGGGGTTGAAAAAGGAGATAAAAAGATGCACTAGATGTGGTGTTGACTGTGGGGGGGAGACGGAGGTGGGGCGGTCGCTTTGTACTCCGCGGACGTAGTCACGAAAAAAAACTAGTATTGAATAAAGTACTGTTTCTCAAAACATACCAAAAATCAAGTAACCATGTTTTTCCATTGCAATGTCGATATGTAATAATTGTTTTCTATATTCACTCTGTGCTAATTAATAAAATATAAAAAATAATATTGCAACGAATATAGTACATAAACTATAAACTTAATATTTTCATTAAGTTTATGAGATAAAATTTATGTTAATAGTAAACTATACTTGAAAGTTCATCTTTCGTATTTCGTTCATCGAATTGTAATAATGTTCGATCTATTGGGATCTTAGTAATAGGCTAGTTGCAGGACTTTATGTATTTCATGTCAATGAATAATATTAAAAATTAAATAACATCTTTTAAACTCCCTAAAAAGCTTAAAAAATAATACTTTCAGTAGAGTTTTATTTCGCACATAAAAGCGCTGGCCGCGATGTTTGATTCTGAGACGCCACTAAAACACTATGGCCATAGTAGTAGCCCTGATTTAGTGACGTAACAATATGGCGACTCGTTACTAATGAGGTTTTATTGTAAATTTAAATTAAATATTTTGCTAATAAATTTTATTACAGATTCGTGAAAATATAAATGATTATAGCTCGTTGTATTCGAGTGAAAACTATAAAAAGATGGGTATAAGATGAAGTGCAACTAGCTTATTATAGGAGACCAACGGCGATATTTAAAATATATATTTTTTTACAAATCAACCTCCATATAGTTTACCTTACTTTCAAATATCAGTATGAGATAAAACCAATTATTGCAAGTTATATAACATTAAAATATAGATTCTTATCCTAATTATATAACTATAGACTATAGAGGAAGGATATCAAAAGTCCCACAGACAAATAATATAATCTCTAAAGCCCCCTTTATAACACTATTATTATAAATTGACACTAGCGCCAACTCTCAGTTTTAATGAAGTTGTTTGGATTGATAATACTTTATTTCAATAATAGATGGCGACACAAGGTATGAGGTAAAAAAAAATAAGTTTTTTTTTAATGTTTTGAATTCTTTCTCAATATATTAAATATCTGGAGTTAAATATAATAATACACTAAATTTAATTGAAGGATTCGTCTCATATCCTTCCTCTATGTTAAAAATCTATTATTTATACTTGTTAATTATATCGGCTGGTAGTATATTGAAATGAATTCCCAATACTATTATACTGTCAGCTCTATTGTTAGCTCTATTGTCTGCACATCCCTATAAAATGTGAAGTGACGTCAACTGAATACCGCGTAAAAACTTTGACAGTTGATATTGTGTTGCCAGTATTTAAAATCGCCAGTTACGTTTTTTGGCGCCAAGAAATAGATTTTCTCTATCGAAATAAATTGCGTTATTTTAATATTAAAATATCCCTCATATTGCTTATTTCTTAAAGCATTTTTATATCCAATATACATTACAAAGAGTAAGAAATGTCTCCTGAATATGAGAAAAGTTATAGACAAAGTGTTAGTCTACTAGAATACTTTAACCATAGAGGAATAATCTGGACTAACATTTAAAGTGAAACTTCTCTAGTCGTAGTATGAGTAAGAAATCCAAATTCGCGACACACGTGTCAAGACATTGTACCGATATAAGAATCGAATAAAAATTGCGTTGATAGGAGTATGTAGGTACATTAATGTAACACAGATAAAAATGCAATTACAGATCTATAATATGATCTAACGGCAGTAGTTGATGGATAGTTAAAACCGGGCTAAAACTGTACAGCTAAAATCTCCTCAATATCCCCTTATTACTACTCTGTATACAGACAAATCACTAAGGAAAATGAAGATATATTTTACTCAAACTATTACACAACAAGTATATATACTATGATATACATAACCCATACATTCTGAAGATATAGGTACAGTGATCGAATTAAAACGGGACGGAAATATTTGTTTAAGGCTTTGAAAGAGATATCAAATAATTTGTAATCAGAGGTCCTAAACACGTTCCTTTGCCTGGTATCACTGAGACAACAGTGATAGCCTAGTGGTTTGGACGGTGGTCTCTCAAACGGGACGTACTGGGTTCAAATCCTGCGGCGCATCTCGTTAGAAAACCTGCACTCCTGAGAATTCTCGAATATGTGCGAAGTCCAGCAATCCGCAGTTGGCTAACGTGGTTCCCTATGGCCTGTTGGAAGCGGAGATTCAAGCCCAATAGTGGGGCAGTTATGATTGTAATGATGAAGTATTAAAACGTGAACACTATCTTTCTAACAATACTATGAATTTCTTTTTTTACTCGATATCTCCTTCTGTTTTGTCACTCACATTTTTCTCTAAAAGCGATGATTAAAATCGATTAAAATTCCGAATATCGAAAAGCCCACAAAACCACTGTACAAACACCTTCAGTCAGTACATTCACAAACAAACAATTATTATTAGTAGTGTACGTTATACAATGTGTCCGATATTTAATTCATGACGTATGGGAATGTTACGTGTTATTTGTGCGTTTGAATACAAGCTCACAGTGAAACGAGAATACTCATATATCAAGTAGATATGCTTTTAGCGCGCTAATATCGACTCTGATAAATTACACTAATTAGTGTAATTTTCATTCAGTCTAATACTGTCTGCGGTTGAGAGATGTCGTGTTTATTTATCAACAAAATATATAAATAGTGTAAAGTACTTACATCCAATAAGAATGGATTTAAGGAGTTATACATATATCACAGAGAAGTATATATTTTTTTAAATTTAAAAACATAAAAAAATTAAGATTGTAGTAAGATAAATGCGTATATATTTTTTACAATTACAAGTAAAAATTATAAAAGCTGGCAACACTCTCCTTTCAAATTTAGAATGTACTAAGATCAAGATATAAAATAAATATCTACACATTCTCTGCCTCACTCTATCACATATAAACCTTCAATACGATTCACAATTAACATTCCCATGACGTCTAGAATATTCCAGCAACAGTATCGGCAACTAAGTCGCCAGCCACAACCCTGTGTGAACATATATATATTACCGGTCCAAACATACCACATTGCTATCCTAGTCGCTCGTTCACGTTCTTGTATATCTGTTTCGCTCGCTTGTACTTTCATTTATTTGTATTACCCGCTCAACAGATGGCGTTAGTACTCGGTATATTTCATGGCGTGAAAAAAGTATTTATTACTGATTGTACTCTCATTATTTACAACTTCAAATCTAAAATTTAAATAAAATAATAACAAAATCCATATAATAAATTGTTTGTAACTAAACATAACACATTGTTTAAGACAAATCTTTCCTGCCAGAAATATCTGTAACGATTATTCATAAACAAAAAAGTACACAGTGGCACCGTTCTGAAAACGGAAAGCGAATTCGAATTTTAAAATCCGAATTAGTCCATTGAGGTATGTTCAGACCGAGAATATTTTATTGTTTATGCGAGGTTCAGTCAAATAAGAGTGATGCGCTGGCGTAAGACACTGACGAATCCTGTGTGTTTGTGCACTGGGAAGACTGGGCGTATTTGAGGAATTTCATCGACATACGGGGAGGATTCGACTGGCTTTGCAGCTTAGCGATCGCCTGGTAAATAAATATATATATATAAAATTAATTTAAAATAATTTTTTTATTCATAAAGAGATTTGCATGCACAATTTTTGAAATTGTGTGCCTATAAGTGAAATATTAAAATTTATTGTTTTATAAAGAAAAAGGTTTCCACTAACCAAACCGTGATATAAACCTACATATCTCAATCATTTCCATAATATTTAGCATTTGACTGTTAAACCATCGTGATGGCTTGTCGGCATCGTGAGACTATGGCTTGTACCTCTCATATTGTTAGAAGACATCGGTGCGAAGAAGTGAGACATTCCAATGCAATATCATCTGATTATACAGCCGATGAAAAAGCAGATGATAAAACCTTTTGATATGTCACTAAGCTCACTGGCTTATCGTCTTTTCTCCCCGTCGTTAGTCATTCTCCTTCCCATTCTTCTTTTATCACTCGTTGTGGAGCGGTATGTTTGTGATCTGGGGTCAGTTGATGTCGTCATTGATTCCTTCCCCGTGTGTCTGGGTATATTACTTGCTTCCCGGCAGGCAACCCGTTTGTAACACACCAATGCCACGGGCGGTAGTGACCACTTACCATCAGGTAATCTGTTTGCTTGCTTATACACAAAATAAACTACTTTTGAATCCACGTCAACTTCTGATTATATTGTTGTATTATTTTCGAGAATATGGCGCTACTTATATGTATATTTATTACTGAGTGCCTACCGTCCTAAAGCACGTTTGAAATTTTATCTTCGACCTAAAATTTTCTCTCAATTTTTTTACGCATTAAATACAATATTGATTCACACAGCAAAAATTGGTGGGATTCATAATTTGTAATAAGAGCTATGTAAAATTATTTGTGCGAGGAAAATTAAAAATCATAAAAGAAAAATAAAATAAATAAATAAAATATTACATACTTAGGAGGTATCCGAAAAGAGTTATTAAAAAAACTCATGTATAGTTGAATATTTTGTGACGGTAACACTCACCTGCAATAAGACCCCAATAGGGTGTCTACCGCAGATTGTATTAGAATATTTGTTGAGGTACTCAGTGAAGGCACGGGGATCCATTTTTTCTATGATTTCCATACCCTGAAAGGAATTAAAGAGGTGTGTTGATTTTTTATTAAGCTTCTTTGAGTATCGATTTTAGATGGCATTAAATTTAATTACTACAAATATAACTCCATAAAAAACAAACTATTAACCTGTCTGTCCAGCCATTCAATGCTCTGGTAGATCTGTCCCTTTCTCTGGTCGCGCCACATGAATCGGAAACGGTACCCCCAGTGGCAGAAGTCAGAGGATATCACAAACAGATTCTGGGGGTCTGCTAAGTACGGCGCCAAAATCGACCCGTACCTGGAGGATAATTAATCCAATTAATTTATACATAAAATATGTATTCTATGTTGTTGTTTTATACTGTTGCCTTTAGTCAAATTCTAGTCTTTTGTATGTATCTGTATGTATGTGTGGGTCAATATGAGACCATCGATCTAATATTAGACATCGCGCCTGATGTACCTACCTATAGCTGATTTTTGATATGACGCAATTTTAAATCGACGAATCAAGGCGATTTATTTTATCACTCCCCCGCCTTTTTTGCTTCCGCATTTTGACTGAATTTTTGTAGTATAATATATTATTACATTGCACTGCGTGGCATTTGCATCTCATGCCGTTTCTATGCTTTCTTGTTCCAATACTGCAAGTAACACTACTAAATCTTTAAAATTAAAACTGGGGTGAATAGAACCAACTTAAGGGTGTATAGAAATGTTGTCTAACATTTTTTGTTTTTAGATTCTATAAATTTCTGCCTGACCGATATCCTGCCTGATGGCGATCAATCTCAAAATTCAGAATACGACATTCGATTCTATTCACCTCGTTTTTATTGGCTTTGGTTTAATTCTTATTTTGAATTGTCACTTTAAATTATTTAATAACTAATAAAAAACTTACTTGGCTTCTTTTTCCGGCGTAAGTGATCCAACCAGGATTGGTATGATCGTGAAGCCAGTCTTATATCTGTAATAATAAATAAACACATCTTTAAAACTAATTAACAATTTATATTGGTAAATTCATCAGTATAAGCTCTCTGAGAATATCCACCATTTACGTAATAAAATTGACTGTTTTTATTTATTACATTTTTATATTACTAATATAATAAATACATATCTTTGGACAACCCACACACGGCCATCTGACCCCATACTAACCGTTAGCTTGTACTATGGTGATCAGACAACTGATAAATATACATGTATATATACATATATACAGGAGAAACATTCCTGTTCATCACAGAAAAGTTTGACCTGGAAATCGAACCCACGACCTTCGGTGTAGCAGTCAGGTTCATTAACCACTAGACCAACCGGCCTGTAGATTATTTGTTTATTTTGATATTATATGTATTATTTGTATATGACAGGAGCTTCCTTTGAAATGATCTCCTAAATTCTCTGTCAAAATAAAATCGTGAAGAAAACAAATCACACAGCCGAGTTTCGCTAATGGTACCCCACATTTTAAAAGGGGACCCATGCCCAGCAGTAGGACTGGCTATACTCACTCCTCCATAACTTTGGCGATGTACGGTAGGTGCATCTCAATGGAATGCTCGTCCTGATCTGTCTGTACGTCCATCCATTCGAATTGCCTCGTCGCCTCCAGTTCTGCGTATACTGCGGAAACAAAAAACTTTAAAAAAAGTTTTTTTTCTATTCTGTGATTCTGTTTTGTCAACGTCACATGTTGTTTATTTAATTCTTTTTAAAGCACTCTTGTGTTGTAAATAATCAAAAGAAAGTATTTTTATTATTATAGTAAATATTGTGTTGGTGTGTGGCCCGCACCAATATCCTTATAACATTTGTGGCCCTCAAGTATGAAAAGGTTGCCGACACGTGCTTTAATTGATTATCTATACACTTTTATTAGTTATTTTAAAAATCTCATGTATATGATGTTAAAAAGTGTTCAATACCCAATACATTAGTGTGTAAAATATGTAATATGCTGATTTATAAGAAAATAGTTAACTAACTCTGCTTATCAATAGTGAGGTCGTATAAAGGTGTTTGGTATTTGTCGAGCGAGGACAAGGCGCAGCCCCCGAGCCGCACGTGGTGGGAGGGACCCAGGATGAAGATACGTTTGCTGGAATCATTGACACACATTAATTACTTTCAAAACATTTTTCTATGTTATGAACAGGTAAACAACGGATCACCTGATGGTAGGTAATCATGGGCGCCCATGGACATTAACAACTCCTAGTCAAGCAACATTTTGCTCGGTAGCGCTTCGCAGAAGGATTAATGTCTTTTTGTGAAACCTGTTTGACTGGCACCACCCCCTTGAATCAGCCGCCAAATTTGTCGTATCTCTGCTGGGGGCTTGAGAGTCAGTTTTCTTCTTTTTCTCCCCGTCTTTCAGTCCTCCTCCCCATTCTTCTCTGTCACACATCCTGAAGTGGCATGAGGTTGATGTATCTGGAGCCAGTTGCTGTTCTGATTTCGGTTACTTACGCAATGTACTGCTTCCCTTGTTCCTTTCTCTTCCCCGCGTATTACTTCTTTCTGGGCAGGCAACGCGCCAGGCTGGTGCTATTAATGTCCATGAGCGGCGGTGATTACTTACCATCAGATGACCCGTCTGCCCGTTTGCTTGCTTATCACATAAAGAAAGAAAAACAGGTGATCAGTAGGAAGTGTCCGATAGTAGAAAAAAATCCTTAAGCGCTTCTATTCAGGCTAGCACGCAAGTTCGTTGGTCTTTTATTATCTTTAAATAACTTTTAAAGGCCCTCAGGTAACCTAGACACCTTAGTCACAAAGATTGACCATTTCACCAATGTACGTGTGCAAATAAAGACCCATGTACATGAGCAAATAAAGACCCATGAACATGTACATGTGCAAATAAAGACACATGAACATGTACATGCGTAAATAAAGACCCATGTACATGAGCAAATAAAGACCCATGAACATGTACATGTACAAATAAACACACATGAACATGTACATGTGTAAATAAAAACCCAATTTCTTGCCTTGTTGTCTGCTGCAAACAAAACCACTCAAACAATGA
>DWJZ01003178.1:0-17625 GCA_018249125.1 Asbolis capucinus
ATATTTATCGCATACCTTTTATATATATATATATATATAAATAATATAATATAGTATCTGCATGCTATGTAAAGAAATTTACGCGAAGTAGTCAGACAGTAAATTTCTAAGATTTGGGTGTTATTTACATCGGCTTACAAAAAAATATCCCGGAATTGCTGTGCCTATATTACTGCAAAAAATAAAAGTGCCTATATCAAAAATCGGCATTAAGTTATTGCTAATGAATATTATGATAAAATCTTAATTTAACAGGGATGAGGCTTCTAACTTACAGAGTGTAGGTATAATATCATTACGTGAAATGCGAAGGCAAGCGGATAAATGTGGAACAGCCTTAATTACCAAGCGGGGTCGTAGCGCCCGAATCGAATAAATTGTATATTAGGTTACACGGGAACGTAATGTCGCTTAATTAATATTTTAAAAGTGCTGCGGTAAGGAGTCTAGATGGATTTCTGAGGGTAGAACGTACGGTAAACGATTTTGTCTACAAACGCTACTTTTTCGTAGCGAACTTGTCTTTTAGTACTAAGGGACTTTGGCTTATTTGTCAGTGAGTTTTGGGAAAATAAAATGAATAAGCAATCAATATTTTGATAAATATTAATTTTCATTTAAATATATACATATATAATTCCAGCTTTCATTACAGTGAGTATCCGCAACAGTCGAACCACTTGAAAAGTTGATTTCACTACAACCCGACTCGGGTTAATAACTTCTATTTTTTTAAAGAAATATGTTTTTTACCTTTATATTATAAAGCATTGATATGCAACAAATTACACGCTATGTAATATTACGTAGTAGATGTATTAAAAAGTTATAATTTTGTGTCACAGGTATAATCATTCGAATGAATTATGTGAATTTCGTTCATGTGATTTAACATTGATAGTGAATATGTAACAGTGCACTGAAACATAGCCACTCAACTTGCTAAATGACAAATGAGTTCCTAACATATGTCTTAAATAAATTGTGGGCGGTTTCATACTCGTATCCGCTTGAAGTCTATGTAAAACCAGAACATCTTTTATTTACAAATAAAAAAAATAAGTAAATAGTACAGCAAGTTATTCTATTTATTCCACGCTTTGAATTCTTTTCAGCTTCAGAAGCGTTCGTTTCATACGCTCGCTACTTGCAAAATAAAAGACCGTATGTTTTCAAGTATTAAATTTTACTCTCAAATTGCGTGGTTAGACCGGGCGATCGACGTTCGTTGAACAATTACATGGGAATTGAATTGAGAGTGCCTGTAAATATCAATTCTTTATAATTGAATTGCTTTTTTTCTTTTTAGCTAAACCACATTTCCTTGTTGCCTTAAAATAACCAACTTGACATACCAGTTTACGATTTAGTGTATAAATTGTCAAAAATCCCTTTTTACCTCCTTTACACCGTATGACTGATTTAGGTTGAAACAAAGTACCATTACTGATGGAATTTTATTGAATAGAAGGAATTTTCAATTTTGGCTTGAATTAAAATTTTTGGTGTCCGCGATCTGAACACATAACGATTTTATTGAAGTATTTTGTTGACTTTCTTCACTACGAAGCTTGCAATAAAGTTTGTTTATGTTTAGTGTTAAATATGGATCGTGTTTGTAGTCGTTGTCACGTTATATACCTCAGCTCGATTACGCTTAAACATCTAAGCGCCCTTGAATGCAAAGTCTTTCTCAAACAATTCACATCAAGACACATTAAGAATCCCAATATTTTCTCGTCACGCCTCCGCCACAGCGAAGCAATTTCTGAAGCACGAACATAACATCTAAGTGGGTTAGCCGAACAATTTCCCCTGCCATCTCAATTCATTAGTTACTGGTAGCTAGTTTAAGTAAGTTACAGTTTATATGTTGACGGTACGTGTTACTAAGGTCTGTTTACTTCGCTATTCCTAGGAAACTTCACTTTTGCCTTTTCAGACAATAGCCTACAAGTTCAAGGGAGGGATTGTTTAAAATGAATCCGTTGAATAGGCCTTGGCTTTGTGGCAGAAAACTGCCTTAAGTTTAGCACCGAATTGACATCATCATCATCAGGCATATATTAAATTTCAGCTTTTGCCCCTTTTTAAAGATCAGTTTTTCCAATTCTGTAAATGAAACATATTAAGCAAGCAAACGAGCAGATCAGCAGAGCAGAGCAGAGCAGAGATGTAAGTGATCACCGCCGCCTAGGATCGGCAAAACCATGTGAAGCGATGGAATACTTCTTGAAGGACTCCAGGGCGCTGTGGGAATACCTATGATGTAGAAAGTTCATTAACTGGGTTGGGAAATTAAGGTAAAATTGATGAGCATCACGTACCTAAACTGTCCTGCATTATGGACGTATACATATGTAATATATCAATAAATTCTTAATTGTCTACTTCGACCACTCAAATCTAATCGCTTACAGCGTTACGTTGGGAGCTAATATGACTCTGTTACATTTCCAATTACGAGGTCCCGAATCAAAAAGCATTGAGCAAACATAACGGCCATTAGATCCAGGGTCGAAGTACATATCCAAATGAAGTCGTAAGACAACACTGGCCATATTGCAATGGCTTAATTAAGGTGCAAAACGACCCTGTTGAGCTAACGGTCTGTGACAGGTGTCGGGGGCAAATAAAATCAGACCCTCGTCAGGGAGACAACGTATTTGCGTATGTAGATGGCTGAATAGAATTTTATCCTTTGCCTGATTCTGGCTCAGATTATTTTATTGGTTTGTAAGCCGTGCTTGAATCTGAACCAGTTACAAATTATGTCATTAGAAGTTTCTCATATTTGGATGACAATCGTATGTGTGTCTACATTATGTTTTGCTAACTATGGTACACCATTAAAATGAGCATTTCAGGAATTAGAGTTCATAAAACAGCAATCTATCACAAACTACTAGAACCTCAAAAGACATATTGCGTGTGAGTTTACGATTACTTTCAGGAATAGCTTTTCTCAAACAACTAATAATTCGATGTTTAAATCGAATTAATATTAATAATTTACATATAAGTATAGTTTAAAATTAAGCAAGGATGCTCTCGTTTCTTCAACGAATCATTTACAGTAAAATCTGTGTTAACATGTAATGTTAATGTTGTTATTGTAATAAATTAGCAAGCATTATTCTAATTAACGCGTTTAACATGCAAAGCGTTGAGAAGATATTGGTATTAAAATGGTTGCTACTGTATATTTACCCAAATGGTATCAATGAAATTCAAGCCCTCTTTTCTTCCATTTTGCCCTTTAGATAATTCAAGATGGTTTTAGTATCAGGGTTCTCATCAAAGGCATCCATCCACTTAGCTGTATTGAGGTGCCGGCTCTTCATTCATTCAAACGGGGTTTCCTTAATACGGATTATACCTTAAACCACTTTTTATAAGGTCTATTTTTGTTTGTTGGTAAAATTAAAGTATTTATTTTCTTATGGCTCAACAGATTTTGAGCTGATAGCCAACTTTTCTACTGCTTCTTCTACTTTAATGTCAGTCTTAACGGCTGTTTTAAAACGCATCTTTTACACGTTAATAGCCTACGTAAAGTGGCTTTAGTTATGTAATTATGTTTCAGTTATTTCTGATTAACGGCTAACGACATTGATAATGTCACATCCCCATTAGGGCCCGGTAAACTTTTAGCCACATCTGTGCAATGTCATGAGAAGTAAAAAAATATGGGAGTCCCCTTAAAGGATACATGTTTTTGGGAGTAAATGTTGTCCGATGGTTCCCTTTATTGTAATTTTAATAGGCTTGTGTAACTTGTTATGTTTTAGTTTCTTCGTAATATATATTAGTTTGTTTGTTCGGGTCCAACCGCGGGCCGAGTCCTTGAAATTTAAATTAGAACTACCTTCTATTATTCTGAGAAGCTAATTTTTACTTATGATTTTATACCTACTGCGTTCAGTATAACTCCAGATTGGGGAACTCTTCAACGTTTAACAGCACGGTAACGAAATATTTTCTCTTTTTATTTCTATACTTTTCCATTTTAAACTTAAGGAATCCACGGAATTGGTACGTCAAAGTTAAGAAGCACTATATTGTCTTAAAAGCAATAATTTTCTTAATAGAGTTGCAATAATTTCAAGCAACTCGTACATTTTAGCGACACTTTTATCAGTTGGAAGTTTTGAAGTCAAAGAGACGTTACTGTGTTAATGATAATGTTTGAGAAGTTAACGTTTCCAGCAAAACTAAAATACTTTTAGTTTGTTTTACGTTTTAAAACGATGTACTGGCGCTGATCATGGCTGTCGTTGAATCCTACACTTATGATTTTTTTAAAGTTGGCTTACATTGTATATTATTGGCATATTCTTCTAAATATATTAACTGTGGCAGTGCTTACTACTGCCTGGGTGTACAATGTCAGGCGAAAATGTCGCACGCTCTAAATTGTATTGGAGCCTGTTGAAGCTCAATAAAATGTATATCGGAAAAATGTATCAGGCCCAAGTAGAAATAGAGTCTTCGTCAAACATACGATATTATAAGGACTGCCTTTTAGAATCGTTAGTAGCTACTTATCTTTTATATGACGGATCGCGTGTTCGATTCCTGGTCAAGCCAGATAACTATTGGACAGATGATTTTTATTCTCAGATCATATATCACGTCATATCATTTTTACTGCCCGCGATACGAAAGAAATATATTTTCTTTCTTTCTTATCTAGTTGTTGTAGATTGTAGGGATGTTAGCTTTTTGTGTTAATAAAAATAATTAAAACACAATTTGTACAATGAGAATTAATCTATGTTTAGATTGTGTATTAATCTATAATTATCTATCTAGATCATTCTAGAGACAGGTAATGACTCCCATAGGGATTGTTGTTTGAAGCATTACGAAACGGAAGTTCCTCTCAAGCCTCTCTGTCAAAACTTCGGGATCGTGACATATATCTTAGCTTAGCAACTCTAAAGGCCAATTATCACGACATTATATAGGTCGTTACCCAGCCCCTTTAGGGCTCAAGGGTCTCAGTCAATTTAGGAGGATTATTTGGTACGTTTCAAACTGTAAGTGATGTGTTAAATCATGGTGTAGGACACCCAGATAAGTGATACGGCAATTGATAACTATTAATAATATGGTGTCTATCCATTATTGTCCCGGTACCAACTTCGAGTCTTGGACGGGTCTCGGTAGGGTCTCACACGAATCTCGCGAGGTTCTCGCAAGATCCTCGCATAGGTCTCACCTCTCATCAGTAAGGAGACATACAGCAAAATCAATCACGCAGTTTAGTGTTCAAAACTCTGTATTTACATTGCTGGACTGATGTTTAACGCCTGCTATCTAACGATAAAAGACGATACTGTACTCTGAAGCGCTCGTCAATTTTTTGCATAGTGGCAATCCCTCATCCTAAGAGGAATAAGGATCTCGGAAAGTGGGTGACCGTTGCGGCAAAATTAATGAGCGCATCCGTGCTTCGAAGGGCACGTTAAATTAGCCTCATTTGGTATCAGTCAGATGGCATTTTTTTGATATTATAGCCAGATATTATCTTATCATTTGGTTGGTCACTAAACTTCCACCAATCGAAGAATCAGTTACGCGAAGTATGCTCTAGACCAGGGGTACACAACCCGTGGCCCGTCGGCCGCATGCGGTCCTTTGAGCATTTTTCAATTATATTTTTATGCTTAGAAGGTCAAACACTGTGTGAAAACACAAAATAATACAATATAAAAAAGAATTTAACGATACACAAATGGAGCAAATATATAAAAACATTACATAGTAACTCTACAACGTTAACTAGATTTGATTAAGTATAAATAATATGATTAAGTATAAAGTTAAAAAATGTGCGGCCCTCTAGCAAAAATCGAATTTAAAAGTGGCCCTTTAATTCAGAAAGTTGCATACCCCTGCTCTAGACCCCTCAGTTACTGTTAAAGACCCTGCTGGGCAAAAGACAGGCAAAAACCAGGGTCTGAACTACTTTAGCAATAAATATTATACGAAAAAGCGTCTATCCTTAAACCGTAGTGTTTAAGTGTTTTGATAACTCTATTTGAACATAATCTTTTATCTCAATCTTGAGAGTTCGTTTCGCTGGCCCTAATCTAATAAATCGGGATTTTCGAGACAAACTGGTTGCTCGATTGGGATTTTATCTGATTATCTTGACTCTGGAACTCCTATGTTTGCTTTAAACTTATTACTGAGATGAGAAGTAAAATTTATTTTTAGTTTTTATTTTAATGTAAGTTTAACATAATAAGAATCTTTTTGTAGATCTTGAGTTTATAAAGATAAGTTTTATACAAGCCGCCTACAAAAGTAACTCAAATCGGATATTGACAATTTGTCTTGTAAGCGGTATGACATTTGTATTTTTTTTACTCTCATTAATTCCTGTTGCAGCTGTAGTCACTACACATATTGGGAATGGATGTTTTTAGGTTCCGTCGACATCCGTGCTAAAAAAACCCTTAAAAACTCCAAAAATCCATTTATATAAACAAATGTATCCATTATTTGTATAAACAAAGTAAATCAGGGAAATTAAATACATTCGTTTTACACTTATTACATCGTTGTACTTAACTGAACGGCTGCATAATACAATACCGTTAGCAGTAATAAATGCAAACAGGCTGTAAAGGTATAAAAATCTAGTAAAAACGTTATTAGGAATAAAAATAATTAAACATTTAATTTAGATGTAAATTATATGGCGTGAGGGCGCCATCACAGTTATGTTATAAACCTTCTAACTAGAGGGTTAAAATGGTTTTACTTATTCTAAAATTATACTAAGCAATTGGCTAGTGTTGGACCGTTTCTGACAATTTAGCTTGTTTGCTCCCGAGGACACGTCCAGTTGTTAGTTTCTTTCTTAGCTTTCGGATTCAAAACACTATCGTGCTGCACTTGTCTACTAAACCTTCATAATCTGAAACAACGTGGTCAAGTGAAGGACAAGGTAAAGTTAGGGTATACAGTATACACTGAGAATAGTCCCGTGCCCTCAAAATTAAAATTATCGAGTAAAATAATCGAGTGTTATACTCGTATTACACACCGAGTGAGTTGTACTGACCAATAGGGGACTTTTGAAATGTCGCAATTTTGAATCGACCAATCACGGCACATTATTTTGACGCTCTCGGCTTCTCACCTCCACTTTGACAATTTTTATTATAGTACACATTTTATTAGGTATGTAACAACATTATCAAAGCCCGTTGAACACATTTAAGCATGAGATGCCGCTAAAGTATTTATTTTACGTTAATCAAGGTATTACAACAGCTATTAACGTAAATACTAGAGAGGCCTTCAATGGTCGTTCGACCGGTGACAATGAACTTGGAATTAGTTTCCCGACCTTTGAGACATCGCTCGTTTCTGATCATGTACCTCGGCCATTCCACTCAGACATCGTTTTGTAATTCACTGTGGATATTACCATCACTGCCGCTGCGACTTATTTCCATTGTAAGCGAAAAATTTAAGTAATAGCAGGCGCGTCGGTAGCTAAAGAATCCCACTTAAAAATTTTCAAACCTCTTCAGCGCTCTCAAACACTTTGCCACTTTAGTTTGAAGAGCGATCAACGGTTCGGAATTAATCTAACAAACTACATATTAATAGTTTATATATTGGCTATCACCGCTTCGCTTCGTTGAGTATCAATAAAAAATGTTAAAATCGACTCCTATTATCATTACGGAAACGGAATTTCAACGTCCACAGTTGTCATAGGCCTCCCCCTTTAACGCCACTCTGACCGGGGTTGAGCCTTTTGAATCCAGTGGACTACTAGTGTCTTCTAGTGTACTAGTTGTAATCTTTAGGTCATCAGTTAATCTGGTCGGTGGGCGCCCTGTGCTCCTTTTTCCGGGTAGCGTCCATTCTCCAACTCTTCTTCCCTATCAGTAACTGATCCTATAAATTACATAGCCAGCCCATTGCCACATCAAAGAGAAATCATCTTAAATAATAACGGCTGTATTGAGTTACAATCTGAGAAGTTCAGTTCTAGTCTAGACTGGCAAACATCTAGAGATGTTGACTCCATAAAATTACCTACATTCACTAAGGTCCTTATACCTAAAATGACCGAAATATCATTATTAGCGCCTTGATAAAGACACAGTAGCAGTGCATTAGACAGAACTGGTACCTCTTTTACAATTTATATTTTCCGTAAGTCTATTTTAACTACAGAATCTTCAACAAAGCTTCTTAAAACATTTGTATTCCGCTTTCTTTGTAAGCCCCAAAGTATTTCATTGCTACCTGCGTCCATTTTTTCCTCAAATCATATTTTAAATGCCGTGAACGTTGAGCAAGAGTTACTATCTGTACGACATTTTGTCGGATTAGTCCTGTTTTTATGTTTCTTGTACTCGTACTAATATTTTGGAATTTATTTATTTTTTAAAGTTCTTATATATACATATAATTCAAGTAGTATTAGTCTATTCATATTCATTGGCTGACCTGGTTTAGTGGTTAGGTAAAACTGGTGTCAAGGAGGTCATGGGTTCGAATGCCTTTCAAGATATTTTTTCTTTTATGCATAGGAGTGCTTGTTTTAGCACAGACTGGGTGTCATAATAATATGAATCTTAATTATTTCAATAAATATGTATTCTCAGTTGTTAATAGTATAAGCTGCCGCTTAGTTTGGGATCGGTGGAGCTATTAGTTGTCTCGAGATATTTATTCAATTAGTAAATAAAGTATTTGTTTCCAGATTATGTCGATAAAGGTGTAAAAAATATGATAAACTAATTTAGTAACTAGTTTATCTCGAATTAACAATTAATGCAATTTAATAGTAAAATTTTAAAAATAATCAATTTAACTACTGGTCGTAAAAATGATTAATGTGACTACATTTTTAATAACCATAAAATAGATTATATGTGCGTCCGAAAACAAGAAATTTGAAGATGGAAGTGCTACAGACAACAATTTACGGTCAGAAAAGGATGTGGACGACCGTTGCGTGCGTTATTTGAATTCAAATTTGGAAATGATGAATGAATATCGTTTATCATAGTCGAACTTGACTCAGGAAGTATTATAGTCTAACAGTGATTTAGTGCGATCGATAGGCTTGTTAAGATCGTACTTAGTTTTATTGTGTTAGAACCGTTAACGGAATATTGAGACCGGTTTAGAGTGTTTTAACTAGGTGTCTGGCACGCAATGTGCGTGTAGGTTGGTTGGTGGCTTGTGTCGTTTAGAAATGATCGGTCGGTATAAGCAACGGCGGGTGGGGATGGAAGAAGTATGTGGATGGAAGGTGGATAGATAACAAAACAAGTAGCAAGTTTCATAAGGGTTTTCGTGCTTTTTAGGGCACGTAAACCTGATTTTTACTGTAATTTTGTTGTACTTGAAGTTTGCTCTTGCCTCCAGGTGGCATAAAAATTCTCAGCCGATGTATTAGCTACTACCTCTTCCACCTGACCGCACTGGAGCAGCGTGGTGGAGTATGTTCTCTGCGTCAGTAACGAAGAGAGGGCTATTTAGTTAGTGGGCCAGCAATATATGTATGTATAGGTGTAAGCCAATTTAAGTAACCGTGACGTATATTATTATCAATATTAATATAATATTATCGTAAAAAAAATTGTGTGTTTTTTATCAACAATTGATTAACTTGTTCAGTTTCATTCGTTTCTCCATATTTTATGGTTATTCATAAACTCTCTTAGACTCGCTAGATGGCTTTACCTTTAATTTATTTCTTAAACATTAACATAATCATTTTCAAAAAAGAACTGTAAATGTGTTTATTATTAACTGCATTCCTATCTATTAACTTGTTTACCCCGTTTCATACATTTCTCCATATTTTATGAATATCCACTCTAAGACTCGCTAGATGGCGTTATTTTTCATTTATTTCTTAAACATTTTCTGATTTATTATTTTTTCATTGTTTCAGAATATATTTAAAATTTACAACAGACGAGGCGAGCTGGCTGCCGACCATGAAATAGATATCGCGGCAACGATATCGAAACGTAAGTTTCGGAACCAATTTAATTTTAAAGTAAACATTTAAATGGTCACCCTACTGACTGAATGATTCATCATTCATTGTAACCCACTGTCCCACTGCTGGGCTGGAATCTCGTATTACAATATGAGTGGGACAGGCCACAGTCCACCACGCTGGGTTAGTGCGGATTGTCAAACTTTAACTTCGTGAACTGGTTCGGTAAAAATAATTTTACACTACGATGCGTATCAGAAAATTCTTCAAAAACAACGTTCAAATACTTGAACGTTCTTAATCAGAAGGTAAGTATAATTCTAATATAAAATTTGTCATACAGCGAGTAAGCTACTTATATTCACTATTATAACCCATAACTATCCCACTATTGGGCTCGGGTTTCCATGCACAATGTGAGGTATGGCGTACCGCGAAGGATTGGAATAAATTGCCAGAATCGATGTTCCCACTGACCTAGAATGCTGACGTCTTCAAGAAGAGTGAATAGGTTTCTTCTAGTTAATGTACTTTACCATCTAAGACTTCATCGCCACTTACCATCAGGTGGGTCTTTAGTCAAGCATAAACTTATCAAATGTAAAAAGTGTATAGGCCATAGTCCACCGCGTTGGCCAAGTGCGAATGGGTGAACTTCACAAACCCTTGAGAATTTTATGAAGAACTCTCAGAAGTGCAGGATTCAGGTATTATTGCTATACAATTGCCTTGTATAATGGTTTGACCCTTATAATAAACGAAATAAATTCATAAACCACATTATTCTGTGTCTTTTATAATATTACGGTCCAGTAGCAGGATAAACTCGTACATCGTCTTTTATATTAATACTCTTCTCTCAATCAGTGTAGATCATGAGTACCTTGTAATTTGGGGAAACTACGCAGTCAACCAACCTCCTGTTGGGAAAGGGTCGGAGTGAAAATCAGTGCCAACATAGATATGCTGGGTTCGTTACCATTCGTGACCTTATGTAGCACAGATTTGAAAGCAGACAATTTACACAGTTTGATATAGAAATGAAAAGTATTTATTTCCTTTAAGGGACTTATATATCAATTAAGTACAATAACATAAATTTTTTAAGAAAATTAAAAATTTTATAAAAAGGAAATAAATAAATAAATATCTTTTAGACAACTCACACATGGCCAATCTGATCCCAAACTAAGCGTTACCTTGTACTGTGGTGATCAGATAACTGATACACACATATGTGTGTGTGTAATGTGTGTAAATACATACTTAGATATGTAGATATTTACACACAGAACAACCATTCCTGCTCATCACAGAAAAGTTTGACTTGGGTGGGGAATCGAACCCACGACCTTCGGCGTAGCAGTCAGGTTCTCTAACCACTAGACCAACCGGCCTGTTAATATTTGAGAGCAATGCTTATCCATCATCACTTATAATAACACAAACTAAAGACTGTACGCTAGTGTAGGCCGGAAGAAAAAAAAAGCTAGCGGAAAAAAATTCCCGGCACTCTTTAGAAACAGAATTAAATCTATTATACAAATTTTTCACTAGCCTGACCGGAATTGGGAGTAGAGCGGATCATTTTCATGAATTCTTGCCATTTAGTTACAGTATTGTATATTTTTTATGTCTTATTGTTAATGTGTTTATCTTTTCCTTGTATTGTGTTTTCGTTTTTAATATATTTGTTTTGTATTTTGTTCTATGTCTGGATTTTCATTTTATTTTTCTATGGCCAGACCACGAATAAACGCTGTTTTTAAATATATATTCCTACATTTGTTCAATTAATTGTTTAAAATTTAAATTTGTATTCCGCAATACGGTAAGCATTCAAAATTAATGAAATGAAAAGCTTTATTTCCTCGGAGCCTAACATCCCAATTACTTTGCTAATAACCGCGATATACCTACAAAATTAGTTTCCACCTGTGGACGCAACATGGGTTTTACATTTATACATACATACTCGTACATACAAGAATGTGCGGGAAAATTCAACAGTACAATTATTCAAATAAAACACTGAATGTATCGACGTTTGTTTAGGTCTGATTGTAGAAGGAATAAGGTTACGAGCTCCCAAACAACTTTATACGTTAAATTAATTACCATACGGTTTATTATACTGTCTCATTAAAGATGTAAATTTTGTGTAAAACAGCGGTTTGCAAATTTAATAATTTAATACAACGCCATCTTTTGGAACAAATATTTGATAGCCCGGTATATAATGGTTTGTTTGTTCCTCGCTAGATGGCATTTTTTGTTGGAAGTACGCGTTGTTAGTATTAAGTCTGGTGTGATTTATATTTTGTGGTACTAGGTTATGCCCGCGACTTGGCCGCCTAGTATATTGATAAGAGGTAGCCTATTCTAGACTATAATATATTCCTGTACAATATTTCATTCAGTCCCTCACAAATTTTCGCATTTCTCGTAGTAGGATTTGTATGTAATTATGATATATATACATACATATGTGTAATTGATTATACAATATATCAACAAGTTCCTACTATTATACCAAAACAACTAAAAAAAATATGATTAGCAGTCAAATATTTTACTCTTGGGATACAGTTGTTGCCGTAGTTTAAAAGATGTGAAAATGTTTGTCGTTGTGCCTAAATTACTATCACAAGTTTTTACGACCCGCAGTACATTCGAAGGAACTTTTCTTGATTCACGATCTTAATGAACGTAGACAGACGAAGTTATTAAAAATGGATCCCCCGAGTTGTAAACTATAACACATTTTACTCACAAACTGTTGAAGTTCGCGGGATTTATAATAAATTCAGTCTCAGCGAGATGAATATTTGAAATGCTCCACAGTTCCATGGAGTTACTAGTAAATTTTATGGCATTGCAAAGAAAGTTTCGAACCAATTCACATAATAAAGTTGGCTTCGATTTGAACACAAACACGTGAAGTTAAACTTTGAAATTTCATCAAATGATTCAACAATCTTGCTTAGTATTTCATTTCAAATTAATACTCTATTTTGCATTCATTAGGGAAGGTTAGATTAATTAGAGTAGGTACACATCAGTGAATAAGGAAGTAGATTCAAACAGATATATTTTTTTGTATTGTATAAATTTTTGCTTGAACACAATGCCGCCCGATGTGGTCTAGGTCAGGGGTGAGCAACACGAGGCACGCGGGCCGTATACGGCCCTTTGAGCTTTTTTAAATTAGATTTTTTGTGCTTAGAAGGTGTGAAAACATAAAATGATACAACGTAAAAAAGCATTACGATACAAAAATACAAATTACGATACAAAAATTTGATTAAGTGCTCATCTATGTGCCTCTAGCAAAAATCAAATTGGCCCTATAATTTAAAAGGTTGCTTACCCCTGTTCTAGGTGGTAAACCGCGCTAACTTAGCAAAAGCCTATTCACTCATCATCTGAAAACATTTACATTGTAATCGAACGGGAACACTGACGCGAGTAGCTTCTTCCGTTCCTCCGCGGTACGCATGATAAAAGAAGCCGCAAAGCGGGACGTTCGTACTGGTGGAATATCTACGACGAAGAGGCGGGTACTCACCGTGCGACGACTTGTTCGATGTTAATTATTGGGTTTTAACTTGCACCAAACCGCACTTGGCCATCATGCACTATGGTCTGCACCCTTGACATAACTTAACCGAGCCCAGTAGTGGGTTGGAAAAAACTAACCAAATAATGGCCCACTACTGATCACTACTCTCCTCATACGGAAGAGGCCTAGAGCACTCCACTCCATTCCTATTGGTGGGCGGGTTAGTAGCCAACCCAGGTACCTGGAACCAAGTACCACGCTGTTCCCATGCTAATTTGTCGACGTAGGCTTAGATTATTACAAGTTGTTTGTTTTGTTTTAATATAAGGAATATTAGTTAAGGTAATAATTATAATCTGAAATGTAGACTTTAACCAAGTGCTGTGGTAGGGTTTATTCATAACAGTGAACGATATTAAAGAGTTCCTCGTGATTTATATTTACAAATATATGTTTGTAAGTTTGTTTGTCCTTTAAAGACTGTGGTAGAGATAGAGCACTGATGTCTTTAGTAACTTTGTTCACAATTCCCTGGAAAAGGTTTTGGTATCAAAATTATATCGATCGGACAAGTGCTTGACGACTTGAAGCGTAACAACGCGCACCGGGTACAGCTCGTAATTGATAAATATCGATAACAAATCGATATAATTCGGTGTAACTTTTGTTTAACAATTTCAAAATTGTATCACTAACTAAAATTCTGTCATTATTGATTTTCCATATGCTTGCATTAATTGTCCCTTACAATGCCTTATATTTTACACCTTACAAACTTATATGAGCTACTTACATTAATTTTCCCTTACAATGCCTTATACCTTACACTTTACAGTGTTACATGAGCTACTTAGATTAATCGTCCCTTACAATGCCTTATATCTTACACTTTACAAACTTATATGAGCTACTTACATTAATTGTCCCTTACAATGCCTTATACCTCACAATGTTACATGAGCTACTTACATTAATTGTCCTTTACAATGCTTTATACCTTACACCTTAAAAAGTTACATGAGCTAATTACATTAATTGTCCCTTACAATTCCTTATACTTTACACTTTGCAAACTTACATGAGCTACTTATATTCGAATAAAAATATCATCACAAAAATTTCCAAGTGGAACTTTTTAGATCAAACATTTCGCGCCTTGACGTATGTGAGGGAAGGTTTTGAATTATTAAAAAAAGTTGGGCTACCGCTGCCGGCTATTTACTCAACTTTGGTCCACGCCAGCTCACTTTCAGCGAATTCACTTGACAACTGTTGACTTTTTTGATATAAGTTGGCTTCAGTTCATTACAGCGAGTCTATTGAATAATAACTTCGTGAAATGTGAATTGGGGCTAGCTAGTTGATTGGGTTCATAGTGAAACTATCGTAGATAAATTATTTTAATTTACCGTTAAATATAAATGTATAAAAAAATTAGTAGATAGGTCATTTTATATAGGCAACTGACATATTGGTAGACTGAAAACCGACAGACTGACTATATTTTTGTATAAGAAACTTAAACATAACTAAAACTAGTATCTCCAATATAAATTTTAACTACACGATTAATGACCCCAAATGGCCCCAGTGTCCTCATTGAGTGAATACAAGTCAGTTTATACTCGGATTATGTCTAATCATGAAGTGACACTTGCACCTTTGAGTATATGCATCCCAATTTTTCAAGTCAAAAGGCGACCTTTTAGGCAAATATTAATGTTTTTGTTGTAAATTTATCGAACTAAGAATCGTTAATGGGTAACCAATAAATCGCTTATTAATGCCAATTGTGTGTGTCTACAGCAACCTTTGCTGCCTTGCGAATGAAATGACAAATACTTTCGAACATCGTGACAATTTCGAATGCTATGTTCTATTTTTAAAATATTTTTTGCGGAAGTACTGATCAGGTCTTTATCTTACAAACTGTTTGGAATTCGAATTGTGGTCACAGATAAAATAACTCAATTTTTTATTGTTTATTGAGCTGTACTATTATTTTGTAGTTTTTTTATGTTAAAATGACTATTGTTAAATTCTTAATTTTATTGTTAAATTCAAAAACTCCTAGTTATATTAAAAAAGAACGTGTTTACATAAATTACCGGATTATTAACTTTAACGTAAACATTTTCTATTAAAACAAACTAAAAATTAAACAAAGAAATCGCTTTTAAAACAAACTTTTGTTCGTGTTTCGTGACAGTCTCATTCAAGAGAGTGCTATCTAGTCTTGGTAAAGCCTTCGAATAGTTCGAGGGAAATAAAATTGAAGCGATAGTTCGAAAAAATATTGAATTTTTTAAAAAGATCTTTAGATTCCACTTTCAAACTGTTATTGTTCGAACCGACTTTAACGGAAAAATCTTTTACTTGGCCCGATAACGGTTACGTGAGAATAGACTGACTGAAAATTCTATGAGCACGGAAGTCGAATATTTAATAAATTTTTAGGATATTTTAAGAAAAATGTTATTTTGGTTGAAAATCAATTTTCAGCATTTTTGATAAAATAATTTCAAAATCAGTATTACGCTTCGAAGAGTACGTAACGGTTCTGGTTCAGATAATCGAAATTTTAAATACGTTCGTACATAAATTATATTATAATAATTAACAAAAAAAATTACAAACATACCTACAACTACATATGTTGGTTGCAAATTCCGGATCAAATTTATACCAAGCATATAATCGCTATAGTAAAAACGATATCCCATCGTCATCTTTCCATAACTACAGTTCCAAAGTACCAAGTTCGATTAACCCCTCGTTATAAGTTAACTTATTCATTAAAGATTAGTTAAATTAGAGCAACGGGCCTCGCTCGATAGCATCACACGTCGTCTCGTTCATCAGAATTCAAGGAAGCGAGCAAGTTACAACTTCTATAGCGAGGATTATGTAAATGGAAAGTGGAACGAACTTGGATACCATTTATGTGCTAAATGAATTATAATATTATGTAGCTGACGTTCGAATGCTTGGGATTCGAGTCCTGTGGTATGCTGAATATATAACCTGCTTCCACCTGCGACTTCGTCCGCTTGAAATTATTACTTTGGGTTAACGAAAATTTAACCCGCAATTTCGTTTATATAGGTAAATGGGTCTTATAATCTTATATCAAGCAGACGGTCTCAATAGGAAAAAATACCCGACTTTGAATCATTCTTCTTTGGTGCTCCCCTTCTATTGGTCTTAGTGTGTTGATGTATAGCCTATAGCCTTCCTCGATAAATGTGCTATCTAACACTGATAGATTTTTTTTAATCAGACCAGTAAGTCCTCAGACTAGCGCGTTCAAACAAACAAACTCTTTAGCCTTATAATATTAGTATAGATTTCAGATTCAATCTGGAATTTGAACTGAGTATAAAAACTGACCTCGCTTCGGAAGAATTAGTTACCAGAAAAAAGTAGTTATTGTGACAACTGTAACTTTTTTTCCAATTACATTTGTCTAAGTTATCGAACACTCTAGAAGATTCTTACAGAGAGAGAAATTGAGATAATTGTACAGCAAATTAAACTCAGTAAAGTCTTTGGTCTCGGTGTTTATGGCAAGAAAGTGGACTTTAAGCCATGTCGGAAGCCTTGGAGCGGATTAAAATTAGCCCCTAACGTATCCACCAGATCTCATTGATGCAGCTGATGGCAGTGGTATTCTTTAGGCCTCCTAAGCTACGAGGATAAGCACTTGGCCAATTGATAGGTTAAAGCCATCAGAAGCCAAAAGTTACATTCACAACTTGCCATAACGTTTATTCCTAATATCCTTACAACAAATAACTAACCCATACTGCTTTAACGGCCACATAACCTTTAGACAGATGACGAAATGCAGTCTCCATTAAAAAAAACACTCATGAACGAGACCATAGTTACTATTCGGTCTCTTTGATTTTTTATCTCGCTTCTGTTTACTTTCATGGTCAATAGTCGAGCCCAAAAAACTATCCTTTAAAACAGATACCCGTAGTTTGTTCTCATACAGCCTTGGCCAAAAGTATTAGGCACCCTATAAATTACTGCAAAATTACATGTTCAGGGAGAAAAAAAAGTA
>DWJZ01003179.1:0-17623 GCA_018249125.1 Asbolis capucinus
ACCCAGACACACAGAACAAACATTCCTGCTTATCACAGAAAAGTTTGACCTGGGTGGGAATCGAACCCACGACCTCCTGTGTAGTCAGGTTCACTAACCACTAGACCAACCGACCTAGTAACAAACACTCATCCATTCTCACAAACTCTCGCATTTATACTATTAGTAGGAGATAATAACAAAATGTTCTTTAACTTTGAAATTGATTCGCTCAATTATCCCACTGTTGGGCTTGGGCTGTTTGAAGTCGATGATTGTCTATGTAGTCTAATTGTCACTAACCTTGCCAGCGTAGCGGCGGTTCCCACACTCGATTCCCGGCAACACGCATTAATGTGACACATGAATGCTTATTCTCGGGTCGTGTTTGTTACCGTGACTGCCTTGTTCTAGTGGTTAGTAAAACCTGACAGCTAAGCCGGAGGTCGTGGGTTCGATTTCCAGTCTGATTTGTTTTGCTGAACTTCAATGTATCTTCTATATCTGATTGTAATTAAATATTTATATAACATGTGTTTAATACTATATATATATATGTATGTTTATCAGTTGTCTGATCACCAAGGCACAAGAATGCACGTAGCTTGGGATTAGATGGCCGTGTGTTATAAATTTGCATATATTTTGTTTCACTTCATTTGTTCTGTCAAATCATGCCACCCGTCACATAGAAATTTATAGATTAAGAGTGTATTTATGCATTTATTTATTGCAACGTGTATTGTACAGGTGTGAATGGTTCAAAGAGCTGGAGCTGCGCTGGTACGCGCTTCCAGCTGTCTCTAGCATGAGGTTCGACTGTGGTGGTATCGAGTTCACCGCGAATGCTTTCAACGGCTGGTACATGAGCACTGAGATTGGCTGTCGTAACTTCTGTGATACTAACCGTCTGAATATGTTGGAGGTAAGATTTGAGAGGAAATTGTGGTTCAATGGCCGTCGTTCTCTTTCTCAATTTTGTATCCTAAAAAAAAATACGCTAATCCTTCTACTGGGTAATATATTTTACATACTGTAAAATATTATGAAAGTGATTCCAATGCATCGATCGCCTACTAATGAGCACGGGTCTCTCCAAATAGGAGGCCTGGGGCATACTCCACCACGCTGCTCCAATGAGGATTGGTGGGGATATTAGTGGCCAAGAAAGTGTCGGAATTTTTTAATGCCGCCCGAAGGACTCCAACATGGCTGAACAATTACGAAACCAACAGAGACCGACGACTTTACAAATCCTTTGACGCACGGAAGCGTTCATGAATTTTTTGTCACTGGCGGTCACCCATCCTCCTAATGACCGCGCCCGCTGTTGCTTAATTTTGTCGATCGGTTACAATCGAAACAACCCGTCGGGCTATGAACGCTTCATGTAATAATAAATTCTATATTTTTAAAAATTATCATTGCAATATTATTTTAAAATAATAAAAAATGCTCTTTTGAAATACGAGGTTGAGAAAGTAAGATGATGAAAGTATAATATGGTATTGAGAATATGTAAGGGCAATTTGAAATGTATTCCAATACGTATTTCTAAGTCTTCAAATAAACTATAAAGAAATAGGAATTCTGAATGTTGCCTCCCATACATATTTAATATAAACTCTCCGCACGATTTCACACTTATACATACATACATCTTTGACGAATTACCAACGAACTATAAAAAAGTTGAAAAATATTCTACATTCAACCTTATTACACACATTGTACCTAGTTGGTTTGTAATCAATAAATTTGAATACACATAGCGGCATTGTGGAGCGTGTTTATGTGTTGGCTGTTTAACAAGAACTAAACAAAATACCAGCCCACATTTCAAGTGCGCTGATATGTGTCGCGCCACATTTTTGTCGCTGATCGACTGTTGTTTTATTATTGATCGAAGTTCTGAATATAAACCTTTACATTTCATTGTACCTTACCTTTTCATTGTAACAATACCGCGGTACGAGCTGGTTCCATATGCATAGTGCTTAGGCGGACACTTAGTGTCCGGACGGCGCTTAGTGGGACAGCTTTAAGTTACAATCTTGAACATTAATAATATTCAATAATTTAATCAGTTATTGTTTACAAAATTGTGATTCCAATAATATTACGACTGTCTCTATTAATGGACTAACCCCTGATACAGTAATATTGTATGTTTATAATAAACTTTTTATGTAACTAGATAAAGAACTAATTTCTTTTATCAGTGTATTTCTTCATGACTTTAAGGTTACATGTAAATTGTAAATGTACACCTAATATTCCTTTGTTAAATTTTCATTGGCACTTAAAAAAAATATTCTCTTTTCAAACCAGATGAATATTAAAATTGAAATGATCATAAAGGTAAAAGTTGAGAGAAAACATGTTTGAAAGTCCGCAATGAAATATTGTTTTAAATTTGTAACGTTCGGAATACGTAAAAACGTTATTTTTAAATTCTCTAAATGTTTTGAGTAGTATGTAAAGTATGAACTTTGCTAAACAATTTCTGTTTGGTTTAGTAGGTTTTGGATGTATTTGGGACTTTCTCAAATGGTTTTAGGTTACAAATATTCACCTTCAATAATGTATTTACAATTCGAATATGAAATAAACTTTTCAGGTTGATAGTGAAATAAGCTCGCTTTGAGTCTTCTTTTATCATGCGTACCGCGAAGTAATGGAATAAGGTACCCGCGTCAGTGTTAAATTCGATTACAATGTAAATGTCTTCAAATCAAGAGTAGGCTTTTGTTAAATTAGCGCGCTTTACTATCTAGGCAACGTTGCTTACCATCAGGCGGGATTGTGGTCAAGCGCTTATTTATTGAATATAAAAAAATACCAAAAATTTAAGAATAATTAAATTTAGGTAATTCTATTGGATAGTTGTTTAGAAATCTTTATAAGAAACACAAAAGAAACAAACATAGGATAAAATAATGTGAATCGTATTTATTAAAACTAATTTGAGTAAACATAAGATTGAATAAAGAAAATTATTTTGTACATTTAATAAGTCTGCGTTGACTACAATCCCACCTGATGGTAAGGGACGATGTATTTCTATACTCGGTGCTTTGATATCGATTTTATCACACGAATTCAACAAATTGGTTTGGTAAAAATTCAATTTTGATAAAAATTTGCACCCAGTACAGGTAGTGACTCACAGACATGTTCATGATACCTAAGTCATCTCATCATGCTATATACTTCTTTGATCATAAACAATTTTACACAGAAAGTAGCACAGAAGATGGGCCTGGACACCAGGACACCTGTGAACCTCTGGAAGGACAAGGCTCTAGTGGAAGTCAACGTGGCTGTACTGCACAGCTTCCAGCAGCACAACGCTACCATTGTGGACCATCATACAGCTTCCGAGAGTTTCATAAAACATCTGGATAATGAGAATCGACTTCGGTATGTATGATACAATATTGACTAAACTCCGTTACGTGTAGGTAAATTAATAATATAGTGGTAATAATAGAATTTACATTTCTTCTCTCGCTCTTTTATTCCAGTAACGTATAAGCTCCTCTCACAGCTCACTCCACACGTTGCGTTGAACCATAGCAATTTTGTCAGCAACTACCTTCTAAGTATATGGTCCGATAGATAGTTCCATTTACATGTTATTAGACAGATGTCGCTCAAATTTGAATGGGATCATGTAATGAGTACCAGCAAACCAAAAAATTGTCATCAAAAGTGGTTGCCTGTGTAATAAAAATTATGAGCAACGAACATAAAAAATACAGTTACATTCCGAATGAGAATTTCCTCTTTTTCATTAAGAAAATTAATGAAATAAAAACTTTATATCCTGCCACCGATCCCTTACTGTCGATGTCTGCTGCACAGAATAAACAAGGTTTATTAAAAATATTTAAAAACATAAGCTTTCATTACAGACGCCTAATACGGAGAAACATATAAAATTTCATAACCGTATTGTTAACCGTCGAGGAGTTCCTTTGCCTGGAGCCAATCCTGAGCATAGCAGCAGATCATAGTAATCAAAAAAATGCATTGTCATCGGAACTGAAGCAGTATGCGATATTTCAACTTCGTAAAGTAAGAGGAAGTGGGTCTAATTAAGCTTTCAAGATTTGACCCGTAACAAACAAATATACTAATGTACAAACATACACTGCAAGTTAAATAAAAGCTTGTAAAAATAGGTATATTAACAATTTTATCTATTAATACAGAGAATAATTAAAACACAAAACTCACAGTAAATATGTACATATATTATGACGTATGAGTTAAACAAAATATGCTATTTAATCTATCAACACAACAGGGCAGTTGTTATGAATTCTCACCGAACCACTCTTGAACACGTGTTAACAAGGATATATAAACAAATCGTGTTACTGCTTAGTTTTACGGAACTAAACATTATTTTAGGCGATTTACTACTTTTTGCGTAAATTCTTTATAACGACTCCGACCACGACGACGACTTCGAACTCAAGGGACTGAGGATTTTTACAAGCTTTTATATAACTTGCAGTGCATGTTAGTTTATTTGTATATTTGTTTGTGACGGGTCAAATCTTGCATCTTCTTCTTACACTCCGGAGCTGAAATTTTGCATACTTCAGTTCGATGATAATGCATTTTTATGATACGAGTAAGTATGACGTGATACGTGTACTATGTTCACGATTAGATCCAGATAAGGGAACTCCGCAACTATTAACAATAACGATTGTAATTAAATTTTGTGTATTTCTTTGTATTAGTAATCTGTAATTAAAGTTTGTGTTTTTAAATATTTTAATTAACTTTGTTTATCGTTACAGAGAGTTATCGTTATATGGAGTGGGTGAACTGTATGTACATACATATGTGGGTTTTAATTTAACGTAAACCAATCAAGTTGTGCTCACTTCTACTTTATAGGGAGTTAATCGTTATAAAAGATAAGATTATTATAAAGAGTTTACACTAAATATACATATATGTATATGTGTGTGTGTGTGTATGTATTTTAAACTATCCTTACTAATATATAATGCAATAGTTAGTCTTTCTGTCTGTTACGGTTTCACACGTATACTAGAATTTTTCCATACAACTTTAACAGGTTTGTATGAAAAAAATCCATATAGAATTAGCACCGAGTATAGCTCACTGCACCGATTTTGATGAAAATTTATAGTAACATAAGCTTGAGAAAGGACTTAGGGAAGGTCATATTGCTACTAAATACATAATTATAACAAAACATACAGTTATTATGCTGGTATATGTGTGTACATATAAGGGTGTGACCAATGGGAAGAGCCTACAAAGCAACGGGCTCGATTCCCGGTTTCAAATAATGTGGTAACAATGTAATAGATAAATATTTGTTCTCAGGACAACGATGGTAATTGCCATCTATGGCACTTTGATTAAATTGTTGTGTTAGGGGTTAGCGCGTGAAGGAAATACAAACATCCAAACATGGAATATTAAATAAGATTAAGAAGATGTATTTTCCAACTTTCCATTGCATTAAACCTACATAATGTTTTCTAAGCTATTATTAATTGATATAACTTTCGCATTTTTTATATAGCTCAGGATGCCCTGCTGACTGGATATGGATTGTACCTCCGATGTCGTCGTCCATAACTCCAGTGTTCCACCAAGAGATGGCGTTGTATTATCTAAAACCATCTTATGAATACCAGGTTAGAAACAAAAACAAAACATGCTTTTTTCAGCTTATAGTTATTTGTTTAGAAGTTTTCGAAAATTTATTCGATTTATTTAAATTCATTCGATGTTTCATAGCTTAATTTATTCATGATAATAATTATGGTAATTCATTAAAGAAATAGAGCTCAAGTGTAAAAGGTATAAAACGGTTCCTACTACTGCCATCTATAGTACATTTGTTGAACAAATGTGATGTGACATGTCATTGTCCAAAAATTTTGTCGTCGGAAATTAAACTACATTTAAAAATTGTTGTTTTAACAGTTATTAAAAAAACGAAGAAACACATAAGTATTGAATAATAATAATGGAATTGAACGACAATGATTTTTATAAAAGTCGCATAGATTGTGACATTTGATTTTAATTACAAATTAAAGAGATTCTAACTACTTTCTGCGATTATTTAAGAATATATAATATCCACCGAATGCAAAATATACACGAAGATCAGATTTTATAAAATTTTTGTTGTTATTAGCTTGTAAAAACCCTGTCTATGTGATCGTCCAAGCTACCACAAAGCCTACTGAAAATGGGTACAATTGAATGATGAACCTTTTGAGAAACGAGAATGAATCCGTTTCTTCTTAATATATCTATTGCTTACTGTTTTAATTCACAATTATGAGTAGATACATACTGTAAGTCAACGTTTGCGTATATTATTTTGGTGAATTGTTTAATCTAGGCGTCTTAAATTTTCATGATTTTTTGAAAAACAAAATAATAAGCAATAGATATATTAAGAAGAAATGATTTGATGTTAAACCGATATTTGACTTAAAATTTGTCAAGTATAATGCCCAATGCGTTCTCTACCATTATTCCTGTCTTTCATTCCTTCTTATGAATAATACTAAGTTTTACAGGAGCCTGCTTGGAAGACACATCAATGGCAGAAGTCTAAGCCGATCAGTGGAAAGAGGCCTATTAATAGAAAGTTCCATTTCAAGCAAATTGCCCGAGCTGTTAAATTCACATCGAAGCTGTTCGGTAGAGCTCTCTCTAAGAGGATCAAAGCTACCGTTCTATATGCAACGGAGACTGGGAAATCTGAACAGTACGCTAAGGAATTGGGAGTCATATTTGGACACGCTTTTAATGCTCAGGTAAGGTTGGTCTAGTGGTTAGTGGATTTGTCTGCTACTTCGAAGGTCGTGGGTTTGTTTCCCATCCAGAATACTTTTCTGTGATGAGTAGGAATGGTCTGTGGGTCGTCACTATCTTCATTACAATCCATAACTGTCCCTTTATTGGGCTCAGGACCCCAGTCACAATGTGAGGTGTACAAGCCATAGTCCATCACGTTGGTCAAGTGTGGATTGACAGAATACACATCTGTACTATAAAAATTAAGTATGTATTTAAAAATATATATATTAAGTATGTATGCTATCGTTTAGTTTGGGGTCAGATGGGTGTGTGTGAATTGTCCAAACATCATTTATTTATTTACTTATTTATTCATCATTGCAACTGTCCCAATAGTGGGTTTGGGTCTTCTATAAAAACGTGAGGGGCAAACTTTTTCGTTAGGGTCACGATATTTTTCTTCACCGAAAGTGGTACCTTTAACTACGCAAATAATTTTGAAAATTAGAATTGTGCAGGATTTAAACCAAGGACATCCGGTTTTAGAAACCTATGTTCAAACCATGAACAGTAAACAGGGTTTTGAGACAAATGTCTTTTGTGTTATCATTCATGCCAAAGCCTACTTCAATAATACATATGTATATGGGAATGATATATGATGCAGAAAAATACGGTGCATGTTTTCCGCAATTTTATTTACTTTTGTTTGTTTGTAGGTCCATTGTATGGCGGATTATGATATAACGTCCATAGAACACGAAGCACTTTTGTTAGTAGTGACTTCTACGTTTGGCAATGGTGACCCACCCGAAAATGGCGTGGTAAGTTTTCGAATACATATAATGACTTAAACTGATTGCTGTATTACATGGAAGAATTTTGCGAGAAACTATTGGGGAATTTTGCTGACAAACAAAGCCTAAAAATAGTTTTGTTTGTTTGTCTATTCACTTGTGGTGGGCATGTTAATTTCAAAAACAGCTGAATTGATTTGAATAAGATTTTAATTATATTGCGCTAAGTTTTGATAACCTTTGATATTTGTTTTATTAATATTCAGAAATAAAAACAACTTATAACCATTCAAGGAATAACACAATTAGAATAAGGAATTGAACTATGCTAAATTTCACAATTAACATTTTTGCATGCCTAATCAGGCGGAACTTGGCGGATTTAATGATTTGTAAAGTATATCTGTACACCTGCCCTAGTTCATGCAATTATATGTATAAAAATAAATAAAGAATAAACTCCATTGCTAAACCAAAACGAAATGAGGGCAAAATATGTTATTTCTTACATAATAAATACATGAGGCAGGCAACGCGCTGGTAACACCCCAGCCTGGTGGTATTAATGTCCATCTGCGGCGGTGATCACTGACCATCAGATGACCCGTCTGTAAGTTTGTCTACTTGTAACCTAAAAAAAAAAATAAGCAACATTAAAATATTTAAAAACACAAACATTAATTGTAGAGTCCTAATACGAAGGAACACATAAAATTTCGTAACTGTATTTGTTAACCATTGTTCTTGTTCCAAACTTGTGAGGACCAGAACAAACCAACAAATTATACAAACGTACGCTGCAAGTTAATAAAAGCTTAGTAAAAATATAATTAGTACGAATTTGACCGTGAAAATGTGTATTAATAGTGTAATATAAATAAATAAATAAAAAAGTAAAAAAAATATATTTATCGTCTACATTTATATTACACACAATTCAGAATTCAAATTTTAGACAACCATTAACCATTATATACCAACTATGTATTGAAGTTGTTTGTGATGCCGTTGGAATATTTATGTATATTGAAACCTGAGTTATTGCCGATTCAAAGAGATATATGTTCGGGTCTTTAAGTGTGTGGTTGTGGTGGACTAAGCAAGAGATTAATTTACCAGAATGTTCTAGAGCAGAGGTTTTTCATAGACCTTCAACAGGGGGATGGTGATGGCAGGTGGATTGGGTGTCTTGTAGCAACAGAATTCACTAAACTTGGTAATAAGTATAAAAAAAAACTATCTAAAATATTTTCAAACGACAACTATTTTATACTGAAAACTAGCCTACCGAAAATCACCAAATAATGATTTTTTTATCCTTATAGTGTTTTTGTAGAGATTTTATCTACTCTTACATTGAGAAATAATGCTAATATTTTTGTTCTTCACTATCGAAACAAGGTAATATTTGTGGATCTTACATACAACGTGTGAACCGCCTTTTACCTCACCATTGACTCCTCGGCTAGTTTCCCGGACCCCTCAGAGTCCATATGGACCACTATGAGAATCACTGTTCTAGAGTACTCATTAGTTGTTAACACTAAGGTTATATTTTGTAGGCTTTTGGGGAGCACCTATGTGAGCTTTTATACGCGGATCAAGTTGGAGAAGAATCTTCTGGGTAAGACAAGTAGAATTAAGGTTTTTATAATCAATACCTTTAGAGTTTAAATTAACGTAAATTGAATATGAGACAGTGACGTCACAGATTATTAATAGATTAGATTAGATAGAATTAGAATTAAAATTGTTGGAGCGAAAATTTAATTTGAAAGATCCATTTATTATTTCTTGATTTACATTAATTTCAAAATTAAGATACATTTTTGTAAACAATCTGAATTGATGTTTTTTATAAAATTTGTCTTCACGCGTATTCCTTCTCTTAGCTTTACTTTGACTTTTTTTTTAATTATTTCTTTGTTCTACTTTATTTGCAATTATCAAATATTTCCAATACAATAATGAATATTCTTTTAATTGTCGCACTTAGAATTTTTAAAGTTACTTATATTGCTCCTTAGTAACGAAATACATTGTAGAAATATACAAAATCTGTAATAAGGATTGAATTAAGTAACTTTAAATCTGTGTGTAGCAGTGAGACAAATGAACAAATTTTTATTTTAGATCTACCCAAATGCTGACTCCTAAAACATTTATAAAGGCGAACAGTCAGATCGAGCTGCAAAGATACGCGGTTGGGAATCCCAAACAGCTAAGTCGGTTAGAATCACTCAAAGGTAAACTCACTTAGTATTCCGTTTCAAGACTTAGTAAATGTATGCGGAAGATCGTAATTTAGCAAATCAAAGTTTCAAATCAACAATTGAGAATTCATTTATTTTATTGTTCAAGCAAACATTATTGTTGCTGTTAAAGAATTTATAGCCCGGTGGCTTGTCTCGATTGTAAGCGATCGAAGAAGTTAAGCAACAGCTGGCGCGGTCGGTAGGAGGATGGGTGACCGTGTCGGACTAAATTCTTAATCGTTTTCATGTTTTGGATGGCACGCAAAGTTGGACCCGGTTAACAATGAAAAAGCTTTCAGACAGTACAAAAACTTCGTACACTTGGATTGTCTAGTAATCCCTCCACCATTCACAATGGAGCAGCATGGTCCATCAAATTAGTGTTCTTTAAGCCTTCTTTAAGCCTTTAAGCCTTTTCTTCAAGTAAATGGAAAATTATTTCTGTTTTACTTTTTAGGTAGTGCAACAGACGCTACTTCAATTGACAGTTTTGGACCCCTGAGCAACGTTCGTTTCGCTGTATTTGCTCTCGGCTCCAGTGCCTATCCTAATTTCTGCAACTTTGGTAAATACGTGGACAAGTTGCTGGGTGATCTCGGAGGCGAACGGATTCATGACCTCGCTACTGGCGATGAAATGTGTGGACAGGACCAGGCCTTCCGCAAGTGGGCCTCCAGCGTCTTTAATGTAAGTGACATTAGTGCACTAAAGTTCCCGTATACGGTTGAATTTCAACCCAAATTCCATGCGTTGTTTTATCATCAGTAGTGCTAAAATTGATAAACGAAATAGTGCGTCAAATGTTGCGTGTGTAATGTTTTTTGTATTAATATTTAGTGCATTTTGAACGCATTATCAAATAAAATATTAGCATTATGTACTCTTTCTCTATAAAAATTTTAACTTTGCCAAATGTCGAAGTCTAGCATAAACTTATCCTGTGCAAAATTTCGCTTCCCCGTAATGGACGTAAAGGGGAACAACGTTTTTCCTTTACGTATTAATAATTAGATAGTTCGCCACAGTAGGAGCATAATGTTCATTATGGTTGCCAGGCAACTGTTATCAGATATACAATATAAACGTGTTTTCCTCCTTCTACATTAAAGTTAAGCGATTTAAAATTATGCGGTAAGGAAAAAGGTTTGTAATGCGCCCGATATCGATTGTTAGGCAACCTTGTTGTTGATTGTTCTTTTCGAATCGTGACCAAGGTATAAGTTCCTTGTAAATCGACTTTTGTTGGTGAATATGTTATACACCGCCATCTAGTGAAAAACATCATAATTAAATCCAATTGCACATGACCAAAACAATAACCAAAATAACAATTGGTTACCTAAACTATATCTTTAAAAACAGATGGTTCCGTTTCCTATCATTACAATATTTTCGAAATTACTTGAACACAAAAATGAAGACTTGAATGATCGACACGTTCGCTCGATAATATGTAACTTACAATTTTTATTAAAAATATGTTTCTAGAATACAAGGTACATCAACTCATATTATTGTTCAACGTATAACAGGATATTTACAATTATCAACATTATTATATGTTTACGCAAAATATACCAGGTCATTCATACAAATTGAGTTGAATCACTTAATTCATGAAATTAACAAATCTCGGGACAACTCACACGGGGCCTTTTGATTCCAAAGTAAGCATTAGCTTGTACTATAGTAATCGGACAACGAGATATTTTGAAATATATACTTTCATAGATATTTTTAATAAAACGGTGATAGCCTAGTGGTTAAGAATTCGGCCTTCTACTCGGGGAGTCCGGGTTCGAATCCCAGGGCGCGCGCTTCTGACTTTTTGCATTTTAAGCATTTAAATGTCACTCGCTATAACGGTGAAGGAAAACATCGTGAGGAAACCTACACGCCGGGGAGTTTGGAAAACTCAAAGGCGTGTGAAGTTTGCCAATCCGCACTTAACAAACGTGGTGTACTATGGCCTTAACCTTTTCATTCAGAGAAGAGACCCGTGCTCAATAGCGGGCCGTGATGGGTTGAGATGAGATATTTTTAATACACTCCGACACAGAACAAACATTCCTGCTCATCACAGAAAAGTTTATTCTGGGTGGGGATCGAACCGACTTCTGGCATTATAATCAGGTTAATTAACCACTAGACCTACAGGACAGTCGTTACGATTGAACATTATGATTGTCGTTAATTATGTTATCGTTAATAATATTCATACAATTGACATTCTAAAGCACTTTTAACACTCCAATTTGTTAAATGGTTACTTTAATTACGGAACTGATTTAAAGTTGAATGAGCTGATATTTTTGTTATGCTAATGACTATAATAATGTCATTATGCAATTTTATCTGTATCTTATTATCTTTTCTCTTGAGGTTATAATTAAAATTGATAACTATTTGACATTGATTTTGAAATATGTATATACCTTGTAATATCTATTAGGAATTTTAATTGGTCAATATTGTTAATTTAATGTAAGTGCATGTTGGTTTAGTGTTTGTGTACCTGACTCCTAAGAGGTCTTTGGGTTGATTCCCAGCTAGGAAAATCTTTTCTGTGATGAACAGGAATGTTTGTTAAACATATAAAGACGTTTATTAGTGATCTGGTAGTTATAGTACAAGCTAAGACTTTGTTTGGCCTCGCGTAATTGGCTAAAACATATTAACTATTATTACTGTTCATAACATAATTACATATTAAATGTTTTTAGGTCTCTTGTGAAACATTTTGTTTGGATGACGATGAAACTCTCCAAGAAGCTAAGCGAGCACTTGGTACAGTCGCTCTTAGTGAAGAAACTGTACGTTTCACTCATCCAGTTGCCAAACCACCAACTTTGCCTAGTGCCCTACAGTCAGCTGTCAATAAACAATTAGTCACATGTGTAGTCAAAGCTAATAAAGATTTGGGTGACTCGTCCGCAGAAAGATCGACTATTTTTATCGATCTCGAACCTAAGGTAAAGTTATCTAAAATATACATGAAATTTAATAAGATTTAATTGAAATTACTTAACTAACTCACTTCAAAATGTTACAGAGTGACATTAAATATGACCCAGGAGATCACGTAGGTATTATTGCTTGCAATCGGAAGGAGTTAGTAGATGGGCTATTGGCTCGTTTGAGAGATATTGATAATTATGACGAACCCCTACAACTACAACTTATGAAAGAAACTCACACATCCAGTGGTAAGTGAAGGGACAAAAAATAATATTACCATTTTAATTTTTTACGTAAGTTCCAATTAATTAGATTTTTTTGTTCTAGGTCCAGTCAAATCTTGGGAACCTCATGAACGTTTGCCGATAGTAAGCGTCCGTGACTTATTCACCCGATTTGTTGATATAACAACTCCGCCAACCACAATTCTATTGCAATACTTGGCCAAGACGTGTGATAATGAGGAGGAAAAGAAACAATTGAATCTACTTTCAACTGCAAGTTTCTTTCTTTTATTATTCATAGAAATATGTATAGTGTAACAATTGATTTAGAATAATAGAAATTCCACATTATAATTAAATTTATTTTAAAGCTTATATTATGACTTTGATTATTATGTTTATAATCATTGTCAATAGGATCCAGCAGCCTATGAAGATTGGCGTCATTTCCATTTTCCAACACTACCTGAAGTACTGGATCAGTTTCCATCAGCCAAACCAAGTGCTTCGCTACTCGCAGCACTACTTTCACCTTTGCAGCCGAGATTCTACTCAATTTCGTCATCACCGATCGCCCATCCAAAACGACTGCATCTCACTGTGGCCGTAGTTACGTACCGCACTCAAGGTTAGTGCGAGTAAATAAACATTAGTCGCACGTAGTCACTATAATAGCACCTCATAGTTTATTACAGTCGGTTTCCACATACATTTTGCTTGTAAATTACGAATTCCAGTGAAAACCCTATTACAATATGATCTATTTTTGCATCGAGATTCATTATTTTACAATATTCTCGGAAACAGGTGTCTAATTAGGTTCTATTTATAAGTAGATTGATTATGATGATGTCATGTCCAAACAGATGGTGAAGGCCCCATCCACTACGGTGTTTGCTCAAACTATCTCATGGATCGCAAGCCAGGCGATGAGATTTATTTATTTATTCGAAGGTAAAAAATCTGTCTGTTCGGGTTTATAATCGTTTTTATTGTTTGGTATGCTACAATGTTTTTATATTATTTTAGCGCTCCAAACTTCCATCTCCCGGATGATTTATCAGTTCCTCTGATATTAATAGGCCCAGGAACAGGAATAGCTCCATTCCGAGGATTTTGGCACCATCGTAGAGCTCAGCTTACTTCTCGTACTCGTTCGACTTCTGGCCCAGTTTGGCTTTTCTTCGGATGTCGGACTAAAACCATGGATTTGTATAGAGAAGAGAAGGAACAGGCACTTAAAGACGGTGTATTAACTAAAGTATTCCTTGCGTTATCAAGAGAGAAAAACTTTACGAAGGTAAAAAACAAAAATTAATCTCAACAAAAAAAGTACATAAAATTAATTCAAGTGTCATAGTATTTATGATAACTTATAATATTTGTGATCATTATAATCACTGTATCACTGATTTCTTGTCTATTTAAAGTTCTCACGGAAATTACCGGGTGATTTAATTGTACCATACACATATATATATTTCTATTATTTTCAGACATACGTTCAAGAATTAGCGGAAAATGAAGGTTCAGAGATTCATGATCTTTTAGTTAACAACGGAGCACATTTCTACGTGTGCGGTGACTGCAAGATGGCTGAAGATGTTCATCAGAAATTAAAGGGAATAATCAAAAAACACGGAAATATGAACGACGAACAAGTTCAGAATTTCATGTTTAGCTTGAAGGTCAGTTATATTAAAAATCTTTATATAAAAAAAATATTATACTGTACATACAACCAGCCTTATGAGAAGGGTATAAAGACTTCAATTAAGTGTATGGAAATAATATGGAAGTAATAACAATAGTTATATTAAACCTAGATGTTATATTACAGGATAATATAGTTATAATCAGAATGTACATTTTTACTGTTGTTCATTCCAAACCATGAAACTATGGCGGCTGTTAGCAAAGCTGAGGTCTCCCCAGGCGAGATGTAATGTCTGCGGAGACCTCAGCTTTGCTAACAGGAAGATCTCCCCTTCGCTATAAAATAATTATTAAAATGTCTGTGTTTTGTAACTTGATATTGCACTTCAAAAATGTAATTTATATTGTTTTAAACAGGAGGAAAATCGTTATCATGAAGACATATTTGGTATCACACTCCGTACCGCCGAAGTTCATAGTGCTTCCCGTGAGTCTGCAAGAAGGAACCGCGTGGCTTCGCAACCATGACGCCGGTCCTCCCGGTTCCGACCCGACAGCCTCGTGAAACCGATCAGTATTACTAAGTAAGATTCTGCTTTTATTATATTAATGAAATCCAATATGATTCCATCACCATCAATCCCCTCTAGTCAAAGCTATATATTTATAAGTATTTCAACTGTGTTTGAAACTTCAATGTCATATTTTTTTATTTTTCATAATGTAGTGTATTAAGTATGTTAAAATGTAACTAGTTCAAAGATATCATTACCAGTTTTGTTATATGTAATAACATTTATGGAATTTCTAACTATATTCAAGGTACTCAATACTCCATTTTTAAAATTTTAAATTTTTAAAGAGTGCATTTAAAGAGTGCAACTTGCAACAATAATTCAATATTTTTTGTGAAAATAGCTTTTAAAAGATTTATCAAAAATATCATATTCCGCTTTTCGATGTATATTAAATAGGTTAACTATAACTTCAAATAACTCGTAAATAAGGAGAAATACAACGTCGTATTTAGACGTTATTTTGACTTCACAAGTAAATTTAAGTAATGCACGAAATGAATTACTGTTAAGTCATAAACGTTTAATTGAAATTGAAATTCAAAGTATTCCAATCTTAGATGAAGCAAAAGTAGAACTATTTACTAATGCAATAAAAATTGAACGAGCTTGGCCAGGTAGCTCCGGAGGTTGTGCAGAAAATAAGTGTTTGAAGCTAAATCCCTCACCGACTTTATTGTTCTTTTTTATCCCGATTTCATTTGAGAGCTTTTTAATATTTCAAAAGACTTCAAGCAGGGTGTACTTAATTATTAATGATTACAACGCACAAAGTGTCTACTTTGATTTTTGAATATACGACGGGTAGCTTTGATTCTAATGTTAATATGTTCGAATTTGCTAATATATTTTCACTAGTTCGTAATTTCACTTTACCACTGTCATAAACTTTATACTCATTTATCACTTTATTTGTTTGTAAAAGTTTTACTGCCTGCTCTATTATAGGTACTTTGCCTTTGTAATATTTAGGGTTATCATTATGAATTATATATTTTTATAGATGTGTGGGTACAACGATAATCTTATAAAAACATTTCTCATTGCCAAACTTTGTACAAATATCATTATACCCTCTTACTTATGTACATATGCAATTGTTTAGCCTATTTATATTTTCCACCTATATTTAACATTTGTTTTAAGCATTTCATGGTATTATAAATATTTAACTTCACAACGTATTAGATTAAGAATAAACAATGTTATTATTGAAAATAGTAATGCTTAATATTCTACAAATTGTATATGAAAGAGATTGCTGTTTCCTACTATTTTTTGTTTTCTGCTGTACATCTACAAATCTGTCCTTATGTTATATTATCATAACGAGAGTTTGTGATCACTTAAGCTAGATATAAGAAATGTATTCATATTTTCTATTATTCATGTTAAAAATTGAATATACAAAAATCTTTTTAATGATTAAAATTTCTATTCAAATTAAAATACTTACGACGAATATAATAAAATATTGTCTTTACTAGATATTTACAATTGAATATCATATCTTCTAACTTCTTAATAAAAAGAGCACTATGGGACTAACATTAAAAAAATTAATATTATCAGATTCATATCACAAAGTATAATGTATTGTCTTGCACGATTTCAATTATTCATTACATTTCCAATTGTAAAGAATATTGTAATAATTCCATGGATAAATTGTGTTATTGATGAAATAAAGTTCCTTATTCAATAACAACAGTTGTCTTTATTTTCATTCTCCTAAAACAACTTGAGTACTCATTAAACTTGCTAATGAAATAAATGTTAGAAATGAAATTACAATTCCAATTCTTGAAATAACTTTAGCGGATACTTTGTATAATGACAATGATAGCAGAATAGTAGAAGTTTGGAGGTATAAATCATCCAATTATTCACTAAAAGCAATTATGACTTAAATAATAACAGAAGTGTAAAAAAATTAATTTTGGTCCACGTCGTGGATAAAAAAAACTTTTTTTAAGAAAAATAAGTTAATTCTTGACGATTCCATCTGGCAGTAAGTGGCAATGATGTCCAAGATGTTGGGTCCTCTAACTTATTAAATAACCTATTCACTCTTCACTTGAAGATATCACATTATACGTAGGTAGAAACAGCGACACAAGTAAGTTAGGTATTCAATTCCTTTGCGGTACACGAAGATTGAAGATACCCAGAAGATTTTGCGATCCGGCGAGCTCTTCACCACTGAAGGTCACCGCGTGGGGTTTTCCGATGGATGAAGGAGGACAAGCGAATAATATCAAGTACAGGATTTTTGGAAACGAATAATACAAAGGTAAAAGTCATAAAATTTAAAGCATGACAAATAAAACTAAATTAAAAAAATATTTTTGTTATTATTTATT
>DWJZ01003180.1:0-17621 GCA_018249125.1 Asbolis capucinus
GGAAGCTTGCTTAAGAGGCTCGCGTGCCAGACCCTATCGAAGGCCTTCGAGACGTCGAGAGAAACGACGAGGGCCTCGCCTATAATATATATATATTATATATATGCATATATATATATATATAATATGTATATAATAATATGTATATATATATATGTATATATTGTGATAGCTTCCGCCCACGGCGTTTCAACAAATATGTTGTTAAAAGGCCTGTAAGTTGATAAATAAAAACCTCATTGTTATTCAGCCTATAAAGTACTTCTATACTAAAATCCGTTAAGCAGTTTTTGCATGAAAGAGTAATAATCATCCATCTATTAACCCTTACTAACTTTTACATTTATTTCAGGAAAATCATTAAACAATACTTTTTTTGTAAATATTTTTTTGAAATCTTAAGTCGTCTATAAAATACGATTTACGGTCAGTTTAATTACTCAAATATACTCGTATGATCTCACGGTTGAACTAAGTCGCTTCATTAAAATACCCAACCAATTCATCTAATTCCACACTCCAAAGCATAGAAAATATTAGAAAGCTAAAACAGATTGAACTAAAATTATTATAAATAATGTCACGAGATGCATACTTAATTATATTCAAGTATTTTTGTAAGTCAATTATGATTATTTATTTTTATAATTGCAATTGTTTTAATAGTCTTATCTTCACTTCAGAATCGTTCTCAAGTTTAAAGAACTCATTTTATCGTTAAATCTGATTCTTATCTCTATATTTAATCTTAATTTTGATAATAATTATAATAAATTAAATTTTAATATCATATTATGACGTTAATTAAGACAAACATTTAACACTTTGTTGAGAGTGCTAATCGTTCTAGTAATTAATTCCGAAAAAAAATAAAGTTTATGGATTCCGAATAATTTTTCGAATAAAATTAGTTTTTGTTTTTGTAAAAAAATACGAATCTGTTATTCCTGTGCATAGGTGAGAATGATTTATTCAAAAATAATTGTTTTTGATTAATAGATCATAGAATTTTAATGATATTTTTGTTGTAATAAACCTTTCACTTATTTTATGGTTAACTCAATTTTTCCCTCGTTCCCGCTTTACAACGAACTTCTACAATTAAAGTGAAAGAAGAATGAGATTTAAAATGCCTAAAATATGAGGAGAAAGAATTCAATTTCAAAATAATTTATTTCACGTAGGTATTTTCAATACACTTAGGAACGCATTTTTTTGGAATCTACCAATTATACAGAAACCCGCATAACTTATGAGTACTTGTAGTGAGAATAAATAACATACATACGTCTTCTGTCTTGTAACCCAAAAATGTCTCACAATGTCAGGAGTACAGGCCGTAGTCGGTGGACTGGTGACTCTGGCCAAGAGCGGCTTGTTAGACTTGAGACATCTTTGAGAACCTTATAAGGGTACTCAGGAGTGCAGGTTTCACGACCTCCACCACTGTTTCCTACACCGTAGCAAAGAAATCAACTTCTGATACGCACATAACTTTGAAAAACATCATTGTATGCCGCAGGATTGGAACCCAAGAACTCTGTTCGAGAGGCCAAGTTCAAACCACTAGGCTGTCCTACATACTCAAACATAACTTTAATATATACCAATTCCTTACTAATATTTACCCACTTAATTTAGTGACTAATAAAAATATACATTTTATTCATATTGTAATTATTAAATCTAAGAAACAAACAAAAGTTCAATAGACGATTTACTAATTCTTAGATTTAATGTTAATTCTGACAAACTGTTATTTTCCAAGAGTTGTTAAGCGAATTAACTGCGAAAATAAATATTTCTCAATAGGCGACACTGGTACCGAGAAGTCATTTCTGGTGATAAGAACCGTTAAGGTTAGTGGCAAAAAGTTAAGATATGCATGGAAATTGTTGGTAATTCATCTGTACTGCGGAAATCCTGTGCTCATGCGATAATTATATATACCGTTAGGAACGTTGCCCATCTAGTGACGTCACGATTCATCTGGCACTGCAGACTGCAACGCAGTAACAAATTATCAATAATTATATATATTTCTATAATACGAAAATGTTGTACACAACGGCAATGGTACTACATTTGGAATAAATATTGTAAGTTAAGGGTTTTTTGGGTCAAGGAATCGACTAATCAAGGTTCCTTTGTAATATCTAATCTTGGTAACATTTAAAGGTAATGTAGGTTTCAGTGGGCAGCTTAACAGCTTAGGACACTAATTGGGTAGGTACATTTAGTTATATTGATCTTCGCTAGATGGCGCTGTTAATATATATTTATCAACTAAATTCAATATAACGGATACCTACTAAACTTATAATACAGTGAGAAAATGCCGCTTGAGTGAATTAATATGCTTATATGAATATTGACTACAACCTTTCTAACACCAATATAATCTTGCATATGCAGATGCTGCATCAAATGATTTAACTTGAAAAATAGTTGTCCATAATTCTTATTCCTTAGGTAAATTTTCCTAGCTCCACACAATTTTCAAATAAAGCAAGAAATCTGTAATTGTATTGAAACATATAGCTACCAAGTTAATAAAATTATAGGATAACAATTTTTATACTTCTTATATGTCGTATTTATGGTTAACATATATATGTAGATTTGTATCTTAAACCTGAATATTAAGGATATATTTTTTAATTTTATTTATTTTTTTCAACATTTATTTGGTATGTATCATCACAAATACTTTTTTTATCTTTGAATGGACTTTAAATGTATATAAAATGTATTTTTTCATCTGGTCCCTGTATAATTTTCCACACAGAGCCATTAAAACGAAGATCAACAAATCTTTCCCCCACAGGAATGTTGGTCTACCATCAGTACAGTCAGTAGCTGCAACAGCTGGTGTATCATTCAGTGGTTTCATTAACCCACTGAATACCAAAAACCAACAAAATTGAACCATCAAGTCACCGGAAGTCATAAGTGAACCGCTTTCCGCCGACCGCTTCTCGACCTACGATTAAATTGCCTTTTTTGTGCACTTTGGCGCCTTATGATTTACCAATTTATGATTATTGTCAGTTTTTTAACCACATAGGCCCGTTATAATCCAAATTCCGATATCAACAAATAGTTTGTTTTAGTTTTAAAACGAAGCCTTAACTCTGAATTTAATCCAAATTTCAGTGTTAAAAAAAAACAATTTTAATTCCACTGACATTGGTTCTAGACTGTCTATATCTGCCGATTTCCTTACATATTATAAGTTAATGCTTTAGGTACCCTATCCTATCAATTTAGAAGAAGCGTATTCATTCTTACATTAATTTGCATACTAAAATACCTACGGAAACGCTACATAACTTCCATCTTTCAAGAAATGTTTAAAATCACATTTTTGCACTGAATATTATTATAATTGCGCTCTTGATGACCTGTGGCAACTCGATCGTGAATGGGGTTCTTATAGTGAGAAATAAATTTCACATGGCGATTAATAATATATTCAAAAATGATGTGTGCTTTCCTTGACACAAAAATTATATATTTTAACTTCCTCGTCGTGAGAAAGGTCGCGATAATTAAAAGTTTTGCAATAGTATATTATTTGAATGTATTGTTATTAACTTGGATTAAAATAAAAAAAAACAGTTGAGAGTGCGTATTTCCGAGTTGAAATTCACGTAAAGTAAAGAAACAACTTAAAAGATGTTTGCAACGTCATCCATTGTCAAATACGTCATTCGTTTTAACATACGTCATCCGTTATGACATACGTAATCCGTTTTGACATACTTCATCCGTTTTGTAAACGTCATGCGTTGCGATATACCTCATATGTTATGACATACGTCATATTTTGTATTATATGTACGTTATACGTTGTGATACACATTATGCGTTGAGTCGACTATAGTGCCAGAAAAAAATAAGATAAAAAATATTTTATGAAAACTGCGTTTTCTAAGCTTACTGTTTCGTGTTTGACGTAATAATTATTTTAATCAATGGCTTTTAAAGTAATATTTTATTTAATGATTAATTCAGATAGACAGATAGATTGACGCTCACACTTTTTTGCAATTCAATATAAAGTCATTGTTAGTCAGTGCTATTTTACATTCATCATGCTTAAATTCACGTATAAAGTGTTAGATTATTTAATAATTTTAAACATTTAAATGGTTCATAAATATGACGAGCGTAGCAAAACGAATAAGACGTGGAACAGTGTAAAAAATACTATTGCGTATCGGTTATACGAGTTGCTAGCAAAATGATAATTAATCATACGCTCGTATTTATATATGTATGGCGTTGTTAAACGCTATGGTATGCTATGCTACAAAAACATAGCTTCGACCCATTGATGGCTTACTTCTGAGCACGGGTCTTTCCTCATACTGAGGAGGCTTAGAGCGTACTCCACCACGCTCCAATGCAGCTTGGGGAGGTTAGTGGGCAACCCAAGTCGGAAGATTTTATGCTACCCGAAGGCCTCTGACTAGCTGCTGCTATCTTACGAAAACAACCGGAACCGACGGCTTTACGTGCCCTCCGAAGCACAAAAGTGTTTGTAATTTTTTTTGCCAATAGATTTCACCCATCTTCCTACCGACCGCGCCGCTATTGCTGAACTTTTTCGATTGCTTACAAGCCGCAGTGCTATTAACGCTACAAAAATATATATAATACCTAACTATAAGTTATATATATGTAGTTTATATAAGGTAGTAGATACAAGCTACTCTTCTATACTAGGTGATACTCGCAACATACCGCTTTTCGTGTATAGTTTGGCCTACTGGTTAGCTGGATAATGCATTATGGTCGCCAATTGTACCGCAACAATTATAGTGGTTAATGAAGTTTAAATAAATAAATAAATGGAACATTACTACTATAGTATATCTGTTATCATAATCTTAAATTTTTTAATTCTCATTCGATTGTTTGCCGTGGCATAACATTGTTAAACATTTTAAAATGTATTATAGTCCCTTTAAAATTTTATTGCACCTTATAATGTGTTTATGATATACATTTATGATAAATTTTTATAATCACTATTGACTTAACCAGCGATTCTCAAATGATAAATCGATACGCGGTATCGTGATATGCAGAAGCTTTGTTACTTGAATATTATTATTGAATATAAGCCCATTTGTTATATAACTAAGGTCAGTTTATAATACTAATATTTTGCCTGGTTGATAAATTTTAGTTAAATTACTAACTTAGTCAAAATAACAATCTGGAAGGGTATATTTTCCTCCTATAGTCACTAAATCAGGTAGGTATTGGTTAACAATAATATAAATTACCACAGATGAAATACTAGGCAAACTGTGTAGATAAGCAATCATTAGTTTATTAATTTCAACGAAACTAACCTAATAAAATCATTAAATTGTGACAGCCGATGAAACTCATGTAATGAATGGTAAGCTTGTTGAATTCAACGAAACCCACCTAAGAAAATCATAAATTTAACAGAATCATATACATACATCAATAAAACTAACAAATTTGTAAAAGAATCGAAACTTACCGAAAGAAATCATTCCTGCAGAACAGCTTATTATCCCTGGAGTAGCACTTATCAGCGAGCGGCGCACGGCAGTCGGCACAGCGCACACACGCGGCGTGCCACGCTCGCTCCAGCACGTGCAGGAGGAACTTGTCCAGGATCGGCTTCTCGCAGCCGGCGCACGCCATCGCGCCGCCTGCCTCGCCACGCCCTACATACAAGCAGAACGTACATATTCAAGTTCTACAAGCCAAAGGTAGAACAATTTTAATAGAAATTGCAATAAGCCAAAGCTTTTGATAGTAAAATGATGTACGTTTTGGATAGTAAGACCTAATATCATAGACTAGTGAATAATAAAATCTAAAACCGCATAACGTTGAATCTTAGCACCTAAAACCGCAGAATATTAGATAACATATAGGATTCTAAAGTTTTTTGATGGTTAGACTATTAATGGTAGACGATTGAATGGAAAAACCTAAATCCATAGAGTATTTAATAGTAAAACTAACAATCTTAAAAGTTTTTCAGTAAAACCTAAAACTGTTGGAGAGTAAAACCTAAAACTGTTGGAAGATAAAACTTAAAATGGTTAGAGGGTAAAACATAAAACTATTAGAGGATAAAACCTACAACAGTTGGAGGGTAAAACCTAAAACCGTAGAGAATTGGTTGGTAAAACCAACAATCGTTAAGGTTTAGATAGCAAAATCTAAAGTAGAGCATTAAATAGTAACCCGACTAATCATGCCGACTACAACAAGACAGAATTGTATGTTACGTGATAAATTATTAATAATACAGTTTTTACTCATCGGTATACAGTAGTTAACGATACTCTAACAAAACATTAGCTCATAAAAACTCGTTAAACACAAAAATTATCTTTTACTCATTATATTTTTATAACAAAAATGTACTACAAAGTTCCAAGATAACTATAAATTACTTTGAGCTACACTGCCAACCATTTCGAGGTCGCAAATCTTCGAGAGATCCTTATAAACACATATTTATATCATTAAGAAACACAGGATGTATTATCGCATAACATCATTTGATATAAAAATTACTGAATGAGCTTTATATATTTTATGTATAATTTTATACAGAAGTGTTCAATAGTTCGTTTTATCGTAAAGTTGGCAACGCACGGCTAGAACATAATGGAATTGAGTTTTACGATCGATAAAGCTAACTTGAATAAAGTTTTATTAGCATATGTTATTACTGGAAACAGTATATACCTAAGATGCAGAAAGTACATAAAATATAGCGTATATGTTATTAAATGTGTTTTTTTTATTTATCACGTAATTTTTTTTATAGGTACCCTTGTGTATCTACACGTTTCTTTCTTATTTGAAATTAGAAGTAATTTTCAATACCTATAAATTTTTTTAAATTGTTTTTGATTATAGATTCTATTGGCTTGTACCTACAAAACAGACTCCTCAGTGGTGATATTTAAAATTAGAATACAGTTTTGAATCTCGAATGTGAAAAAAGATTTCATTCGCTTGACTATTATTATTTGACGAGCAAAATCAGAGACACTTAAGCTGTCTATGAAAATCCTAAACGTTCATAGCAATAGGTACTTAAAATTAAAGACAAAGACATTAAATTGAAATAAATGTGAAGAAGATTTATTAATTCCTTAAAATTTTATAATGGTCTAAAGTTTGACACCACAAGAGAATAAGCACGTCAACCAAAGATCCAGAATGGATTCAAACAAATCCTTTCTTAAACGGTGTTTTTTCTTTGAGCACTAAAATCTTGACATTTATTGGCTAAATTTATGAAGGTCGCGGCGACGGTTGTTATTCCAAATTCAAATCTGAATGTCCGATTGGTCGCGCGCCATTTCAGACGATGCGTTCAAAAATCGTTGTGCGCCGGTAATTTACTGGACTTAGGCAGTGACGCTTCATTTTTTTAAATTTACAGCTGTCATTTTTAACCTGTGGACTTTGATACTAATACTGACATTGCTATCTCTGTTAGAGCCTTCACACACACAAACACAAAGTCTTTAGTTATAAATGCTGTTTAGTTTCATACGGATCTCTCCCGAAAGGATTAAATATATTTTTAAGTCATAATCGTTTTAAGAATATTGCCTAGTCTTAATACTATCGAAATACAATAGGACTGGTGACGATTGTGAAAAAGATGTAGATTAAAACAAAAGAAACCTTTAAAAAAGTATTTTGTGAAGATTCTTTTCATGTAAGTTACTTGTACTTAATATTAAGAGTAGTTTAATCTCATTATACCGAAAATAACTAAGTTATAAATAAAGGCCCATTAATGACCATAGGTCCTTTCCTATAACTGAGGAGGTGTACAGCATACTCCATCTTTGTGATTATGTCTTAATGTTAGTTAGGGTATATTCTACCCATACGTTCTAATTGACTGGAAATAAAAAAAAGAAGTAAATAATGTTCAATACATGTGTTGGAAGTTTTGATGCTGCCGTAAGAGACTGTGAACAGATCTAAGGAAATTATTTTATTACTATCTTACCAATATGATAATTGTAAAGGCTTATGAAGATATTTGCATGTCCTAATGTTTGTATTTCCTTCATGGATCGTTGAAAGGATAAAGACGGAACTCAGTACACAGATAGACCACTTCCAGGAAATCAACATAGGATAGGTTTTATCCCTATTGTAGGTTTCCCTGGGATGATGTGTACTGTTATATGTTTGGATGTTTGCGTTTCCTTCGCGTGCTGACCGTTGAATGAATTAAAATTAATCTTGGCACACAGATACGTTCCAGTCTGGGATAACACATATAAAACTTTTTATTTATTTATTTATTTGCATGTGCTTGTAGTGTTTACATGCTTTATTATCAACACATGACCCGGACGAAGCCGCGATCAGTTACTAGTTTAAGTAAGTCTATTGCTCTTATATCGGTTCGCTTTATAGTATAATAAGTTAAGTATTATAGTATTTTATATCGATCGCTTTCAATTTATTATTTTACCTATATTCGTTTACATTTCAAAGGTCGAAAAATTTGTATTAATGAAATAACATTATTTGCACACAATACTTCGAATCTACAAGTTTAATCGAGGTAGGTTCGGTAAATCTGAACATTAGTATATATTTAAGGACATATTTAGGACGATAATTTAAATTATAATACCTAATTTGATCCTATTTTATGCATATGGGTGTAATCCGTTTTGAACACGGGTCACATCGTCACAGAGTAGGCCTAGAACAGGGGTTCCCAATACTTTTGATTCGACCAAAAATACATAGTGCTATGTAGTACTTCTTGGTTCGCTAGATGCCGCTCGGTGTATAGCGCCATCTAGATTTAATACAGGATTTTTAGCTTTTTCCAATGCAGGTATGTTTTTTTCTCGGCTTTGTCTGTCGTCTAGTATAGTTCGTCCATGGTATGGCGGATATATGTATGTATTATGTCGTAGGTATTTAGCTGAAGTATCGAACTCGTTTCAAAAGAATATAGTAGATACTCTCCTCGTGTAGCTTTTGATAAATCAGTTACCAAAAAAAAAGTACTTATTGTGTTCTCCTACGGGATTAAATCCATTTCCTGGGATAAAACCTATCCTGTAACCAGACAGACTGACAGACAGACAGACAATGTTTCCAAAAAAATGATTTCTATATTCATCTCTATATGGATAACAGAGCCTTCCTGTGCATTAACATTTTCAAATAAATTATGTACAGAATTCACCCTATTACAGTTTTATTATTAGTATAGATTACTTATTTATGTCACGAAAATTTGTATGTAGGAAAACTTATGAGAATTGCGAATGAAATTTGGATGAAACTTAGCTGATTCACAATGAACGTAACGAAGGAATATATGATTAAAGGATTATAAACGAGTATAGCCTATCTTATCTTTATCCTTAAACTGGAAGACTTTTAAATCCTTGCCCTAATATAATCTAAATCTTCTCTAAAATTGGTATATTCGAATAGAATTATGTGTTCCATAACGTCACAACACATCCATTACTCGACAACAAACCTCTCAAATGCCTTTCCCGAAATAGAACCCGTTACCTCCAACGCACAGATATCAACTACTCTACAGAGTGTACAAGCGATAAAAAAAATCTGATTCAAAAAATCATTTAGAAACTTCGATCAATAATATATAGGTTAGCGACAAAAACTTGACTCGATACATACCAGCTCACTTGAAATGTGGGCCGGTGTTTTATTCAGTTCGTTTCAAACAGCCAGCACATAAACACGTTCCACAAAGTTGCAATGTTGATTTAAATTATTTATGACAACCAACTAGGTACAATGGGTGTACTTAATGGGAGAATTGAGACTTTAGGCATGTTTTTCTTAAATATATATTTTGTTATAAATTCCATATTCGATGTAGGGTCTTTTTATTGTTAAATTTTGTCTTTCATTAAGTGAGCTTTTTGGTTCCTAAGACGAAATAAATGCATTTTATTTCATTCCAATATTATTTTTTTTAGTTTGGTAACTAAACGAAGTTGGTTAGTGTATAATTATGTGGACAGTATTTTGCGATAAATTTATATGGAAGGCGACATCTATTACATTCTGGATCGAAGTCTTCAGCGCACGAGAATCGAGCGCACAAGAGTTTTTGCCACTAGATCTTCCATCCGACCGACCACGCCACCTGTTGCTTAAATTCGTTGATCACTTAGGGCTGAGGAGCCGAAGAACGCTTGGTTATCATACTTAGATTACATGTTATTTGTGTTAATATACCTATACAGTGCTGCCAGATCAAAATATACGTCACTCACTAAAACTTCCAAAACACGCAAAAATGCACTGAGTCTCCAAATTTCATTAATACACTAGATTTTAGACTATTTCTTAAAAATACAACTTTAGAATGAAAAAAACCATGATAAAATAAAGCAATTCTGACGAAGACATAAATTCGGCTTTTCTAATAAAAAAACCGCTATATTTATCTGTTTGTTCGTTTGTCTTCCACTTTTTATAATTAAAATTTAGTTAAATTCGAACACTAGAAGCACTAGACACTAAACTCGCAAGTAAACAAGCTTTATTAAAATATTAAAAAAAAAACCAAGTTTTAATTAGCCCAAATACGAAGAAACACTTAAAATTTCATAACTGTATTGTTTACCGTTGAGGAGTTCCCTTGTTCGCCTACTGAACGTAGTATCAGGTCATACTTACCATAAAAATGCATTGCCATCAGAACGGAAGGTTTATGCAATATTTCATGAATGATTTAGTGAGAAAAGGTGGGTCTAATTAACATTGCAAGATTTGATTCGAACATATCAACAAACGAATATACAAACATGTACTGCAAGTTAAATAAAAGCTGGCAAAAAACCACTAGATCTAGTATCTACTGAAAGCTCAAAACTGGCAGCAGTCTTCACACGGTATGGTTATCATACGGCCTAGTGATGTGACCGTGCACCCAGTCCCAGATAACAGGATGGGAAAGCCGCGCGTACACGCCGGGGAAGTTCCCCCGGGCGCACCCGAGCCCCCAAGAGACAACGCCGATCAGGACCCCCTCGCTTACAATTGGACCCCCACTGTCTCCCTGCAATAAAGAGTAATTGTTGTTATTAATCTATGATTCTATTCTTTATGGAGCTCCCCTTTGTCTGGGAAGTGTACTATGGCGGTATGTGGAGGCGTGCTATCGATATTATTTTTTTAAGTATTGTTCTATCGTGTGTTACTTTATCAGATATAAAATAATAATTCAGACATAGCCGCGTTCCCGCCTTGTTTAGTTAACACCCTGACTATCATTACAATCAAGCCTGGGAATGCAAGCCGACGCCTCACGAAGACATTCCGGACCTAAAACGGACGGTCTCTCCGTTTTAGTTCAGGTTTTCCTCGAAAAGGTTTTAGCTTCAAAATCATATCGATCGGACACATGGTTGATGCTTAGTAACGCGGCCAAGTGCAGCTAGTTCGTAATAAAATTCAATTGTTTAATTCGCACCTGCTGTAACAGCCTTCCAGTTAGGTATTAAGTGGGCTATAGGACTATGAAAAGTTTTAGGTATTTATCAAAGGGGAGTTCTTTAGCCAGGCGAGGTACAATGCCTAGAGAGCACATATAATGCATAGGTATTTACCTGGCAAGCATCAGGGGAAGGTTGACTGAAGGAGCCAGCACAGAACATGGAGGCGGGATCGATGGCTTTCCTGTCCAGGCCGGACCGTCGACAGCATTTCATGGCGATCGTCTTTATAGAGGTCGATTGTAGAAACGTGGCACTTGAACCACTCTCCTGATAACAAAACGAGAAACAAACTACATACATATACATATGTATGTTGTTAAAGATGTGTTTCTAAATAATTCATTCTTCTTTTTCTAATAATTGTTTATCAAAGAATTCTTTTAATATATTTTATATTTTGTTAATTATAACTCATGTAGGACCTTATTGTAAAATTTTGACTTTCGTTAAATGACCTTTTGATTGCTAAGACGAAATAAATAGTTTTCATTTCATTTCAAAACCTTGATGTTTTTTGTGTATGCTTTAGATACTTGAGTACCTTATTTGTAAACAGTACCTGGCTTTAAAAGTGTGTGTGACCACAATGTCACACAGATTAGACAAGCGATTTAAACTATTTTGATACTTAGTCAACACAGAAATAAAATTATTCAACGTAAACCACGTTTTTTATGTAAGATTCTTAGAAGTATCGTACTTAGTCCGAGCTAAAGATATTATTGTCAAGGTAGGTATTGCAACTTTGGAACAATCCTATATATTAAGGATGGAAATCCATAAAGGCGTTACTCTTTAAAGTAACTCGTATAGGCACGCCCTTTTAGACGGGAAAACAGTAAGGGCGAAACTCTCGAGTTTTTAAAGAGTATCGCCTTTATTATTTTCTGTCGTCGATATAATAGTGACGTTACGATAAATTTACCCTCAGTTTCCCCCAGCCGGATATAACTGCTGGTTTATTCGCCTCCAGTCTCGTCTCCTTCGCTACCATCCGGATCGGCAGGACTCTGGCGGAGAACCGCAGCGGAGAGTACAGCTTCAGCAGCCCTACGTCGTTGGCCTTAGAGTGGCTGGCGTACCGCGGGTGAACGAAGCACTCTTTTACGTCATACATTTCGCCACCGTGAGTCTTCCACGAGGAGCCCAGACGGACGCTCAGGTCAGCGGACCGAGCTCTGTGGAAAAAATCAAAAGGGTATTGATATGGAATCCCTGCAGTTTCCTTATATCTTCTCTGCCTGGGTAACTTGTCTCTACCTTGGGTAGTCACTACCTTGGCCAGTCACTAGCTTGGGTAGTCACTATCTTGGGTGGTCACTGCCCAGGCTAGTCACTGCTTTGACAGGTCACAACCTTGGCAGTTATTACCCATGCGTCAATCTACTTGTGAATTTGGCTTCCCAATCAGCTTGAGCCTTTTATAATGCATTGGTCATGTCTTTGGTGTTTTTGCTATTGACCATCATGTCATTATCTCGTTTGCTCGTTGTTGCCTGTTTTCGTTAAGTAAATAATGTGTCTGTATTGCCCCATTATGCCCTAGATATCTGATAGTTCCGTTATAGCTGACAGTATTGAATGCTCCTGTGATGTTTGTAAACTTCCTAAAATCTTATTTAATTAACTTAAGGATACAATCTTGTATACCCCGGTTTCTACATTTCCCTTGTCTTGGCTCTATGAGATTCTGATTAATCACAAGCACGATCAGAATAGGTTAACATTTCCGTATTTGAATTGATAACTTTTATAGCTTCAGTACTGTCAAATGTAGTATAAACTTTATAATTTGTTGATATAAAATATTATCGTCAAATGTCCAGAGGTTTAAGAAATTAACTGATAATTACCTTGTCACTGTCCTGGCAGTCAGACTTTGTTGTCTATTCAATATATAAAGTACCTATCCGAGACGTTACTGTTTAATACAACCGTTTATCATTCTATACTTTAGTTCAAGCTTATTTTAAATGTCAACATATACATATATCACAAATTGATACCTAATTAGAGAATTGCACCAAGTTTTAGAAAGAAAGAAAGAAGGCCACTTGCTAAAACTCAGTTATTTAAGGATTATAGGAAACTAATGAAATAAAAATAATACGAAACAATTAGATCAGTTCGATCGCTATCAATCGGCAGCCGTCCTAAAGGCCGGAGTAATGGCGGGCTAAACGTTTAAATAAAAACGGTATATCAAGTTGACAGACAGCGGGAGGATAAAACAGATGCCTCTAATTCGGAAGGATGTCCAATTGTGCTCCGCGGCGCATCGTATCTCCATCCGAGTATGTCACTATAAATTTCTTTAGAACCATCGTAAACCGTCCGCTACACGGAACGTCGAAATATACGCCTTGTACGGCCAGTCGATTGGTGTTTTGCATCGGAAAAAAATACATTTCGCTCCTCGAGGATAAATTGAAATTGTGGGGGCAATTCACAAGGGGCAGCCTATAAAGAGGCTGCCTCGAATTTGTACAGCGATGGAGAGATTGGATTGTGCCTGTCATGTTAGGCGCACGTCTTTATTCGGAACGAACCTTAAAGTGGACTCTTTGAGCGTAAGGTGTGAAAGGTTGAGAGATTTATAGCGTACAATGAGGTTTAAAATATCTATAAGAGATACTAAACGGATATTTTGTAAGATATATAGACTCTATTGTGTATGAGTATGGCTAGAGAGCCAGTGTTGGCATACAGAAATCCTATCCAGTTGCAGTTCATAACTGTGTGTTCATACCCTGTAAATTTTTTGTACATCAGATCTGTAGCTTTCAAATAAGTAAATCAATCCCACCCAATGTAAAGTGGCAGTGATCTAAGATGTTGGTCACACTAGCTTAGTATGCCTATTCAACCTTTTCTTGAATATCCCACATCCTGAGTAGGCGGGAACACCTTTGCAGGCAAGTGTAAACTTCTTTGCGGTACGCATATGGAAGGACGTAGAAAAGCATTCGTTCGAACGGCGAGATGTTCACGACATAAGGATTACGTACTTTTGGTTTTTGTTGTAAATGTAAGTTTACTAGAACAAATTATAATCAATTAATTTGATGAAATAGAGCAGTCACAGGCTAGTGGTATCAACTTTGGTCGTTCGAACAGGAAGTCTTGAGTTTAAAATCATGCGACGGGCACCGTTAAATTTTAAAGTTATGTGCGTATTTAGAAATTGACATGTGATAGTACGTAGTTACGGGGAAGGCAAAAATCGTGAGGAAATATACACTCCTGAGTTCACAATAAAATGCTCAAAGGTGCATAAAGTTCACCAAACCGCACTTGGTCAATACAGTGGACTTTGGCATGTACCCTGGTACTTTGGCATGTAAGGTACATGAATGGAGTCCAGAGTCCACAAGTGGGACAGTTATGGGATGCAATCGTGAATATGATGCTTATGATGCTCGAGTGCCCTAGCTACCTAGTGACTGATCTAACGATATAGAATGGTTTAATCAGATTATCGGATCTTCTGAAGAACAGAAAGCTAGAAATGTCATAAATCTTTAATATACTAACGGTACTACAAGTCCCTGCTGTCTACATATATTGATTTATCTTTACATAGGGAGGATTTTTAATGAAATAGGTAGTTATTACTTATTCATGTTTCTGTTAGACGATTGATAACAATATGAACGCACAGAGAACTGTAACATTGTGAATTCTGGAGATGCGATCTTTACTATGTCTTGAGCATATTTATATGAATATTATAAAGCTGAAGAGTTTGTTTACTTGAACACGCTAATCTCAGGAACTACTGGTCCGATTTGAAAAATTATTTCAGTGTTAGATAGTCCATTTATCGAGAAACGTTATAAGTTATATATCATCACGCTAAGACCAATAGGAGCGGAGCACCAATGAAGAATGTTTCAAAATCGGGGCATTTTTTTTGTTGAGCTTCCCTTGCGTACGCTGCGTAAACGTTTAAAGTTTTACAAAAATCATGTAAGACAGAAACGAAGTCTCGGGTAAGCCTAAAGTAATTATTCTATGTGGACGTATCGCGGGTGGAAGTTGGTTAATATAATAAAGTCGAAAGATTTGGTTGTCTGTTTGAGGCGAATAGGTTCTGAAACAATTGGAGCGATTTGAAAAAAGGTTCGTCATTATACCGAATGAACATTACCTATACAATATTATCAAAAACGTAACGAAAGTACTTTGATAATGCAAAATGTGTAAAAAATACAAAAATAATCCTTATATGGCGTACGATGCTTAAACTATTGACAATAGAGCAAAGTGATGTACTACAATTTTATAGAAGACATCAATATTTACGAATAAGTCCGCGACACCATATGTCTAACTGTTACAGTTTTGTCACAATAACCACATTTTCACGTTAAAATATTCTGAAATGAAACGAAGCGAAAGCAGATACAGTTTTCGTTATATTTTCCTCGCAACGTTCGTGAAATATTCCAAGCCTGATGAATTGCCGCGGGACCCCTGACACCGAGGCGGACAGGTTGCAAGGTTGTCAATCCTCCCGTCGTCCTCAGGGACTCCGAAGGTATCGCTTTATATTTACAAATAGAGAGCACTCCATTCGCAAATACGAAGCGTCCCTGTTCGTAAATCTATAAAGACGACAAAGACTGTTTTGTATAGACCGGAGGATGGAATAATAAAATTTTGTCTGAGTGAATTCAGAAATGAAAGACAATTTTGTAGAACAGAGTTTACAACTTAGCTTGGCCGTTGATTTTGTTTAGTTGGGATCGACCTTTCGTATTCGGCAATCTATTCCTAATTTAAACTATAAATTGTAATTGAATTAGCCCCCGGTCTCGCATCGGGACACAATATGAAAAGGTCAAAACTACTGACTAGGAATAAAGCCTTTGGCAGTATAACCTAAGATATAATTACTCTTATTCGAGCGGTTCTTAGAGACAAAAAAAGCAGGAGGTATTCAATTCATGTGTATTTTTTATATATGTATGTTACCTTAGAACATTTTACTGAGTGGACCGCGTCTGAAAATTCTTTTTTATCGAAAGCAGGTGCTACGATATGGTCCCATTATTTTAAGCGACCTCTAACGAGCAGTTTTTGAGTTATTGTTCCTTTTAATAATTTTGTTTTTCTTTTTTACCGCATAACTTTTGAGTGGGTGGCTCGTTTTTGATAATTCTTTTTTTAATTCAAAGTTAATACTTGTTCCGTAGTTTCATGACGCTTTAAGCGACATCTGACGAGTGGTTTATGAGTTATTAGCATTTATCTTGTTTTTCTCAATATTCGTTATTAACTTTAATTGGGTATACCGATTTATATAATTCTTTTTTTGTTCAAAAGCTAATATTTTTCGGAAAATTGCATTTAATTTTGAGGGAAATCTGAGGGTTAGTTTTTGAGTTATCTTTAATAATGCGTATTTAACTGGTTGCGACTACGTGACAGTAATAGTTTCATTGTATTACTTGTCGGAGTCATTTGAAGTTGGCTTTTTTAAATGATAAAAATGATTATGATAAAATATATTTATAACTAGCTGTACCTACCCGCAACTTCGCTTACACACATACTTTGTTTTTTTTATTACCAGTGGACCAATAATCCCATACAAACTTTCATCCCATATCCCAAGGGAATTCTGATATAACTAGAGATGAAAAGTTTCCTAAATGATAAGAATATGTCGAGATTTAATCATTCCGAAAATAAATACTACATATTGAGAGGAATTTTAGTACCAAATTTCGCCCCACTTTCCTATGTTTTATAGTATGAAATTAAAAAAACGCTGAATTTATATTGAAGGTATTATATTAAGGATATGTAAATTTCAAATTCAAGGTAAACATATACACGTATCACCCAGAAGCTTGTATTGAAATTTTCAAAATATTCATATTATTTTGCCCTTATTTTCTTTTCATAACAAAGTATCAAAAACAGAAAGACGTTTTTCAATAATTTAAATAAGGCATATTTGTGGCAAATGTCAAGCAAATAGGTTGACATTTAAAAAAAGTTTCATACAAACTTTTTTCTCCTATTTAAGGCAAAACCACGGAATCATTCGGAATGAAAAGTATTCTA
>DWJZ01003181.1:0-17613 GCA_018249125.1 Asbolis capucinus
AGTGCTTTTTTATTCGAAATTTTACAAACAACACTCATTATAACATGTATAATATTCCTAAACATATATATTATCATAAAATATATTATGCTAATATAGTATTTTTTATATTAGAGAAAACTACAGAGTAAAATAAATAAATTGTAAGTAACATTTTGTTATAACGTTATTGTATCTTTAGTACATAATCTGGACAGTTACAAACGCTTAACATTCATCCTTTATTCTGATATTCTAATAACTTCTCCATCCATCCCAGTAATATAAGGTGACAATATATTAATAAATTTCTTTTCGGATGAAATTTCGTTTCTATAGGATATAATATTTTTTTGTTACATGCAAGCAAACGAGCAGGTAAAGAGATGACCGCCTCCCCTCGATGTTAGCAATACGAGGCTAGGCTGCCACTAGGTCATATGGCTACAATTTTAATTTTTTTTTACTCAAAGTTATAATTATTGTTATAGTCATTGAATCATACCTAATAAGTATGTAATGTTTCTTATATTATTATTACACAAGAACAACTTATACACAAGTAGATTTACATTAAAAGTATATAGCCTATAAATACCAGTGTTGCCAGATATTATTTTTTGTAAGTCCGGATTTTGAAACATTGAGCGAAAAAAGCGGAATTCTTTCGTCGAGAGGAACATAGTAACAAAAAGTACATAATCGAAGTGTTCAAAAATTTATATTTTAGTTTCAGTTTTAAATTACGTATACTTGACAATAAAATATAACCATAAGAATGTGTTGTATTAAAAATATAATTTAAATCAAATATACCCTGTAGTCAAACAGCTGAATCTTCTTAATCTTTTGAAAAAGAAAAAAAATTAAAAACAAGTTATCCCCGAAACCGAGATAAGCCTGTCAAGTGTGAGGTATTTAATTTGATTTAAAAATCTGGACGTCCTGCCAAAATAGAACAATCGGCAACGCCGATATCTAACTAAAACTATCGCAAAAAATGCGTACATTTTATAAGACCTCTTGTCTTTTACGATAAGTATTTAATTTACTTGTGAAACGCTGCATATAATTTCTCTTCAATCTCCTCATATGTTAGACATAAAACATATAGTTATGTTACTTATATAACTATAATCCATGCATTTGTAATGCCGAATAAAAAATTGTTTAAGGGATGAAGTCACCAAGGTTTTATTTTAGAGGTAAATAATGTCTTTTGTGCAGCGCCATCTGTACTGTTACTTAAAAAAATATATAAATTAGCTATTGATTTTTGTATATTGAATTAAGGTACAAAATATAAAAAATTGGTACAATCGCCTATAGGATTTAGATAAAATATTTTAGACCAAACTAAGGTACTGCCGAGCTAGCCTGTTTTATCAAATACTTCTAAATAAATCTACACAAATGATAATATTACAAATGATATTTGGTTAACAGGTAACATTATACTCTCGCACACAACAACGTACAAAACAGTCACATATTTTTTGGCTTTTTGTAATTTTATGACATCCGTATTAACAATAGATATATCGAAAATACATCAATATTATTACATCACATAATATAGGTACTTACCTAACCTTTAAAATACCAAAATTACCCGATATTTACTATATAACAAGCTACATAAAATGTTTTTTGTGTGATGAACAGGAATGTTCGTTCTAGGTCTGGGTGTAAAAAAGTATGTAACTACCTATTTAAAAAGTGTAATAAATTTGTCTATCATTTCTTCCTCACTAGATAATGTGTTTTATGTTATCATTAACACAGAACACTAAAAAATATATAGGAATGACTTTTATTGCGGTAAAACTGACGCCATATTTTTCTGTTTGGTCCAGAAATATAATTTCCATACCTTTCAGAACTTGAGTTTTAAACTAACGCTTAGTTTGTAATCAGATGGACCTGTATGAGTTGCCATAAGATATTTAATTGAATGATCTTTTATTTTAATAATATATCTGTTATTAATATAATATAAATTACGAATAATTTTAATTATATAGTTCAATATAAATGTATAAACATACTATTTTATTAAGGTTTAATTAATGAATTAACTTTCCACTTTTGCTGGTCTTGCTGGCCCCATACACCCAGATAATTATGATATAAAGTATTAATTTATGCAAATCATCTACTTCATAACGATTTACGGCTGTATTCCATTCCAATTTTGAAGTATGAATTTGAAAATTGGTATGGAACACATTAACTTTTCTATAATGTCTAGTAGGTTTGTTACTTACCCACAGATAATGTTAACATCTTAGTTTTATACATAAACCATTTATGGATGTTAAGCAACTCACAAAATAATTTAAGAATACTGTGAAATGTATGTTTTCTTATACATAATCTATTTTGAATTAATTTATATCGTTGAAACTTCCAAATATGTTTTATGGTTACCATAATCGGCTGAAACATGCATATTTCCCTCTACTGCATCTGTGTTTGGGTACACAGACCGTCATCAATTGTTATACAAAAGAATTTCAAAGTCGTGCAAGTTCCGAAGTCGTTCGATTGCAATCCAGATGGAATTTGGAGAACCTACTCCTTCAATAGAACTTCAATTCTATAGAACCGAAACGCATATGACATTTTGTTGACAAATGACTTTTGGACGAATGTCGTTGGGGTGCCATTGAAAGCCGAAAGAGAATACCAAATTGCGCTTCAACGACAAAGTCAGTACAATATCGCGGTGACTCGGGAAACGAGAATCGGCCGGCTTATATTAGACAGGCGATGTACCGACAAATAATAGTGATTTGTGATGTAGAAGATATAGAATATATTACATCAGGCTTCACTTAATACACACACATTCCCACACATAATGTATGTTGGTCAATTTTTGAAAGGGACGGACGATAATTTAAATTTAAAGAGAGAAACAGATGACGGCCGGTTAAATTGTCATATAATTTTAAGTCAAATTGACGCCAAGAGAATTCATATCGTGAATATCTGTATCGTGTTAAAAAATATACCTTATTAATGGTTAACGAATAATTTAGCTACACAGGCACACAAGATTACATACTTTACACCAAACATTAACATTTTATAATAATTATATCTTACATAAATATAACATATCACCAAAAATGGGTGTATTTAAATATATTCTTGCTTCTATAAAGTTAATTACGTTTAAATACTTCAATACAAAACCGTATCATTTACATATGAGGCACATAAAACCTCAAAGCCAACTATTGTAGTCCAAGGCGTACAGCCGTTTCATAGCCGCCAGTCCTCGCCGCCTCGCCTCATACCCATCGTCCTTCACATCCGTTCCGGTCCATCCACCCAGAAAGCAACCATTGTCTTTTGTTTTTCTAAAGCCTTTAAAGTCCTTAACTCTAGGACGCACTTGTTAGCGTCAGTCTTCGCAGAAAGATACCACGGGGGCAGAGTGATGGTCCCTCTGGGGCACGAAGCAGGCGCAGGCGGGGTCGGGTAGGGATAGCGCGGACCCCTGCCCCAAAGACCCCGCGCAGGATAGACGCGCCCGGTCTCGAATGTTGAGAATGGAGCGGCCCGGGGTCGTGAATTTGTTTTCGTAGTAGTCGTTTTCTAACCCAGATATGCCCATTTCTGGTAGGGAATAAAATTAGTTAGCTTAGTATATTTCAACTATACAGTATATACATATAAGTAGGTACCATATATGTTCGTATGTTCTGACCGATCTTATCATAGCATCTCACAAGTGTTTAATACACATCAGGGGTGCACGTAACTAGCCTATCAGCCGTATGAATAATGCGTGGCTTCCGCGCCACAGAGGCCCCTAACGTGTGTAAGAAAAAGAAAAAAAAAACTGTCACATTTACCCATAGAGCTTTTACTTTAGAAATGAAAAAATGTAATCTTGAAATCTTTACTAAGGGTAGGTAACTGGTTCTTCCGAAGCGAAGCCAGGTCAGTTACTAGTATTATATATTAACTTACGTAATCGATACACGGAATCGCGTCTTCTCTCGTGCTTCTCCCCCACCAGCCACCAAGTTCTCATTTCGCCTTTACCCTACAAAATCAGTCAGAAAATTACTCATAAAAATCAATGAAATTAATTAAAAAAGCATTTATTTTGTCTTAGGAATAGCTCACGTACGGAAAGTCAACAGTTGAAAATACAAGCTGAAGATCGATTCTAACATTAATAAAAAAAAATTTTTTACAGAAAGTCACAGTCAAAAAAAAATTCCTTCTTTATATTAATGAAGCCTAATCTCGGTAGGTAATAATTACGTATCATCGACAATATAAACGACTCACACTTAGTCTATGAACCCGTGGATAAAAACTCCTGGTACTCTTTTTAAAAACAAACATGAGCAGATAAAAACCAGGGAGCTTAGTGCTAATTGTTCTTATGTAATGTATAAATCTTATAAGCATGTCGCGTCAAGACGACCATCGTATCAATCATGGGCTTTTATTTTTATTTTTTTTGTTGACGAGGGGGAAACCTTCAAAAAGCGTCTTTGGTAGAAGTACCGGAATATGTGGAATTTTTACCCACCAAAACCCCCCATGGTGGCTGACCTCGGCGCTTTGTAGAGGACTCTAGGATCTCTCAAGGAACGCGACCAGAGTTCTCTGCGCGTGATGCCCCATTCGGGCCCATCTGATACTGAGTATTACTACTTTACGACCTGTGGTGGCCACACAGTGCCGTCCTTCCCGGGATCACTTGCTGGACGGTTCGGGTTACCACCCTCGCCGTCCTCAACCCCGAAAGCACACAATATCCATCTAGGTCTATTCCTGTCCCGAGCTTGAGAGGGACACATCAATCATGGGCTACTGCAACTGTTTAACGCGACGAAGAATTGTGACGAGCGGACTCTGAGATAATATCTAGAGTATGCAAGCATGCTTGAGCTCTCATCAATCGTAATGCGCGCGCCTTTTTGACATTTGTCAACTCTACTCTGTCAGCTGTCACTAGTTACAAGTCCAAGCGATATTGACGTTTGCTAACGTCAAGTTCCACGTCCCACAGATTACAGTTCTGTTTCGTCACAGACTAAATTACAGTGTTTTTGTCTCTCCCCGATAAGCATATATGTATAAGTATTAAGTATTAGTTTTAAGACAGTCTCAATAAAAACGTCTTCCATACAGTACGTCTTTCAATAAATAAATATCTCTGGACAATTCACACACGGGCATTCCAACTACCGGCCGACCCCAAACTAAGCATTAGCTTGTACGTGGTGAGCAGACAATGATAAACATACATATATATTTTTAAATACATACTTATATATATAGTTACACCCAGACATTCCTGCTTATTACAGAAAAGTTTGATCTGGGTTGGAATTGAACGCACGACCTTCGGTGTACCAGTCAGGTTCACTGACCACTTGTCAAGAACCTTTCACTCGTCACTTCACTTCACTTACTACTTCGTATAACATAAATTGCTAAAAACGATTCAAAGGATAAGGCTATTATTTGACCGGATGTGTAAGGGACATAAACCCAAAGGCCACTGCTACCATATTTAATCTATTCTGGTCAGGCAATACGGCTAACTAGTTTCTAAACATAAAAATTGAGTCATTACAATGCTTCTGTGTTACCGGGCCTCAGTATTGTCATTTCAAAATCCCATTCTCTTTTTCATTCATCGATTTTTCACTCCCTTCACTTACTCGTCTTCTTTCATAATACATCTTTAATCAGCGGACCAATCAGGTACTTTCAGAAAAAGTCCAAGTTACCTTAACATTAACAACTCCTCGCTCTCTAAACTGGTATCCGCCATGCTGCCGCAGCAAGGTATACGTGTCTCCGCTGACGTGTATCTTCTGCGGCTCCCCGGTCGACTCCATGCGCGCGGCCGTGTTCACCGTGTCTCCAAACAGGCAGTACCGCGGCATCTTGATACCGACCACTCCAGCTGCGCATTGACCGCTGTGGATACCTGGATAATCAATAGAGCATCGTTGTGTCATAATGTGGAGGCACGACTTTTTTGCCGTTGAATGAATTGAAATGAAAATTGGCACAGATAAACATATATTGCGGGATATAGTTGGGATAACACATTATTAAAATATATATCAATAAATGAAGTGTGCGTGAAATAAATAGGTACTACTCACCAATCCTAATATTAAGTTTGGCAGCTGGTAGATGCCTCATCTTGATGTTAGGCACCTCGTCCAGAATATGCAGTGCCATCGACGCTACTTCAGCTGCGTGGCGTGGACACCGCTCTGGTACTCCACCCACCACCATGTAAGCATCCCCGATTGTCTCCACCTAGATTAAAAAATAACATTTGCTCAGGCTCAGGACCGTTCAGAATGCGCTTACTACGACAGGTCTAGGTGACAATGTCCACGGATGGATGTTCTGCTGATGAATAGACATGACACTAACAATAAAAAATAGGACAGAAATTAAATACACAATCCTTAGTAAGGACTAATTATAAATGCGAAAGTATCTCTGACTTGTACCTTTTCACGCCTAAACTGCTGAACCGATTTTGATAAAACTTGGTACAGAAGTAGAATAGATCACAAGAAAAACTACAGGCTAGATTTTTTCACGAAAAAAGGCTTGTGGGGCTTCAAATACGGGATGAAAGTTCTTCATTACCGAAAATACAAAAATAACACTTTGTTTTAATGCACTATAAGTAATATTGACTATGGGGGGTGGAGAGCGAGAGGAGAGAGAGAGGAAGTTCCACGTGGACGTAGTGGCGGAAAAAAGCTAGTCTACATATCCGTTAGAAAATTGAATATTTCATTCAATATCAAAAGGGCAATAACATGTTTTGTGAGTTGTGTATTGACTCACACGTAGTATTTTAGGTACTCAATTCGCCATTTGCAATTCAAATAAATGAAGCTCATCTTATGAAATTCATATGAGATCACATTGCTTCTATACATAATAATCACAGTAAAGATTATCACACAGATTTGTTCATTAAATAATACCCTCAATTTTCTTAAAATATAAACATAGGGTTAAAAAAAGGTCTTACATAGAAATCTTTAAATTGGTATTATATTTTTTTGATAACAAGCCTTTATTTAACTTGCAGTGTATGTTTGTATATTATTACGTTGGTTTGTTCAGGTAAAATTTTGCAAGTATTTGACCCACTGCCTTTTACGCTACGGAGTAGAAATTTTGTACAGTTTCCGTCCTGATGACAATGCATTTTTATGATAAGCATCACCTCATACTATGTTTAGGATTGGCTCCAGACAAGGGAACTTATCGACGGTTAACAATACAATTATAAAATTTTGTCTTTTTTCGTTTTATGACTCTGTAAAGCTTATGTTTTTAACTTTAAGTCTTATTTTGAATCCGATTTAAAAACATCGTCCACCTAAAATTTTATCGCATTAAAATCGGTAGCTGCTTAAAATTTTATACACATATGAACATGAAATATTTTGCATTTATCCACATTTTCGTAAGTACTATAATAACGAGAAGAAACGGCGAAAGAAACTCCATAAAAGATCCTTTTTAGATATAAATAATAAATAAATATCTTTGGACAATTCACACACGGCCAACTGGTCCCAAACTAAGCGTAAGCTTGTACTATGGTGATCAGACAACTGATAAACATAGAAATAGAATTTAGAATGCATATTTATATCGATAATTTTTACACCTAGATACAGAACAAACATTCCTGTTCATCACAAAAAAGTTTGACCTGGGTGGCACACGAAACCGCGACCGTGTAGCAGGTTGACTATCCACCAACTGGCCAGTCGCACCTATTCATCTAAACATATCCATCTAAAAATTCGGCTAGACATTATCCTTCCTAACAAAAGATTAGGAATTAGAAACCCACAATTGTTTTTCCATTCCAAGTCAACCTGCTTATTAAAATATTTTCCCCGGAATTTACAGTTTAAATAAAAAGGACAACATCAAACGTAAAACATCCTTTGAAGGATTTAGAAGATAGCCGATGGCCGGTTAACAATCTTCTTCAATGCTTTTTTGAATTAAACTAAATGTACTAATATTCTAATGAAGTTTTTCACAATCTCAATATTAATTCGAGGACTTCCTTCGACATCGAAGCTGTAGAAGTAAGAAATTATAAAAACTCAGTACTCCTTTCTACGAAAATTGCGTTTTTCTAATAATATCATTAATGCAAAAGTTTAGGAAAATGGCCACCCATTCAATATTCAACATCCATATTTTTTTTACTTTTTTAGGTAAAAAATTGTGAACGGATCCAAATGAAATTTGGATAGATTATAATGTAGAACAACTTTACGTTAAAAATTGTGAACGGATCCAAATGAAATTTGACACAGAGATAGATTATAACGTAGAACAATACATAAGCTACTTTTTAATAACTACGCGGACGAAGCCGCGGGCAGGCATAGTGGACAACAAATGTATATACATACATATTATAAACAAAATTTGAATTTGACAGACATAGAGAGAAAGTTAGAGGCGAGCATGGATGATCTTAGAGACCACTTAACCGATTGAAATGGGAGTTTGAGTAACATTATGCAAATTAATTTTAGCTCAGTTTCGACCCAAGTGACAAATTTCTTAGAGCGTATTCTAAGATGGTGGCCGTGCCGTTATATGCTAATTGTTGAGTGAATACATTATTTCACAAGACATAACAGACCAACGACATAAGAGCTTCACCATTGGCCTACTACTGAGCATGGGGCTCGCCTCATTCTGAGGAAGCCTGGAGCATACTCCAACACGGATCGGACGAACGGATCGTTTAGTTCCGTTAAATAATATGCCACACTGGAATGACATATGGACTACTTTTTATCAGTATACCGCACGGACGACGCCGCGGGTGGACCCTAGCTATGATATAAATTTTACAACCAGGATAGACGGCTGTACGTGCTCTCCAAAGCACGGAAACGCTCATGAAATTTTGCTACTAGCAGTAACCCATCCTTCAGACCGTGCCCGCTGTTACTTAACTTTCTCAATCGCTGACAATCGAAACACACCGCTGAGCTATGAACGTCTCTTCATTAAATACCAATTTATCATTGTCGTCAACTCATCATTAAATTGCATTCAGTTATCATTAGAAAGCAATCAGTAAACCATCGGAGTAGCACACACAGTATGTTCAAGGTCTCCTTAGTTTTGGGGAGACACCTGTGCTCAGTAGTGGTCAAAGAATAGGTTGAACCCAGGCATCACCGTCGCAACCCATAATTATCCCACTACAAGGCTCGAGTCATAATGCGAGGGCATTATGCACCATGCGGGCCAAGTGTGGCTTGGTGGACTTCACACACCCTTAAGAACTAGGCCATCAAAAGCAAAAATAATAGTCCAAAATCCAGTACATCCCATCAAAAAACGTAAACCAAAGCTACAAAGCATGACTATAAAGCCTGTAACGCCCAATTGACCACAAAAGCAAATGAGAATTAAATGACGAAATTAATTTTATGGATGACTTGGCACAATCCAGTCTTTGTCCTAGATGTTTCAGGCGACCTCGTGCATTTTTTGTTATTTTAATTAAATTCCGCCATTAAACTTTTAAGTAACTACTGGTACAATTTGTTCATGGGTTTAAAATTGATTCCAGGTGTGGATTTTGTTAAAAGGAAGAGACTGATCGAGCTTGTGGGCAATGTCAGTAGGTGATTTTTTGTGGCAAAAAACCAAGAGTAAAACCCGCTGAGATGATTTGGATGTTTTATGTTTGTATGTCCTTTACGACCTAACCGTTGAATGGATTAATATAAAACTTGACACAAAGATAGACCACATTAAGGAAACATTGAATAGATTTAATTCTGGTTTTAAGTTCCCCTGGGATGAATTGGACATTTATAAGTTGGAATGTTTGGAGTTCTTTCACCAGTTAACCGTTAAACGAACTAAGATTTAACTTGGCACATATACCATATTCAGGTAATGAACATAGGATAGATTTATTTCGATTGTAGGTTCCCCTGCGATGAGGTGCACGTTGATATAACTAAATCTGTGGCACGACGGGTTTCATTGAAACATGGGCTATAGGCCCTGTCCTGGATTATAATACCACATGCTTACATCCATAAAATATTAGAATAGTACAATATTAGTACCTACCTATATACTAGAACTGTATCTTCAATTTTGTATGTCCCACTTATAATAGCGAAAGTGTATGAGTATAGATGGATATTTGTTGCTCTTTTAGACAAAATCTACTAGACGTATAAGAATTAAATTTGCTGCAGTGATAGATTATAGCAGAATATGTTATATGTTTTATTTTTATCAACATATGACCCGGGTAAAGTCGCGGGCAGGACTAGTGTAATTCTTAAAAAACTACGAACGACTACACTAATATTATACAGAGGAAAGATTTGATTGTTTGTTTGTTTGAATTGAATAGACTCCGAAAGTACTGGAACGATTTAAAAAAATCTTTTGGCATTAAATTCTTACATTATCCTTGATGAACATAGGTTATATTTTATACGAGAAAAAAAGGCACCTGCGTGAAAATTTTGATGTAATCCAATGTGCGAAAAGAAATTCGTATATCGAGTACGCTGCGGTAATTATTGACACTAGAGCAACATGATGTACTGCAGTTTTACAGAGGACATCCTTATCTACAGATAAGTCCGTGATACTTGTCTAACTGTTACAGTAATGACACAATAACTACTTTTTTGTGGTAACTGGTAATTTCTAGTAAATAATATTCTTGATAAAATTATAAAATAAGAAGAGATTTTATATTAACCAATGAGGCATATCAATGAGAATTATACAAGAATTCCGTCTTACAGAAAGGTATTTTTGTTCTGTGAATCAGGTATCGAAAACAACTGGTATCGTGTAATGTAGTACGTGTGTAATTCTCGGAAAATGACAGACTAACTTTTAGGATACTTTTTATGTATATTTGGTGAGACTAAGAATAAGCATAGGCAATTTTTTATATAATACTTTAACTGAAATTATCCAAACCTTTGTTGGATATATTTATTTTTCGGATTTGAGAGAGAACTACCTACTATTGCCATAAGTAAAATTTACCCTACCAAACATACACTAAAATTTTACTTTAAGTAAAATCGAATCTACGACCTTACGCATAGCAGTCATATTCACTAACCACTCGGCCAAGGCTGTACAACTCCAGGCCCGCGGGCCATAATGTGGCCCACGAACGTATTTTACGAGTAAATGTCCCTCACCAGTATGGTTTTAGAACTTTTTTATTACGCAAATCCTGAGAGTAATTAACTAGAAATTATTAGTGGCCCGCAGTACTACCATTCCTCAGTTTGGCCCGACTGTCATGAAGGTTGAGCATCCTTGCACCAGGCCAACGGGCCTATCAAAATTTTATAATATACATAGACATTTAATTTGATTGCATAAAAGCAATTAATTATCGCCGAACAATGCGCGTTACGCGATCAACTTCAGGTCAATCGACAATAATGGGAGTTAATAAAAATCACGATCGGACCAGCCGCGCCGAATCAATAAACTGTTAAATTAACGTGTAGTAGTATCAATATTTAAACCACTGTCCCACTAGTGGGCTCGGGTCTCCACATTGTGCCACGCTGGCCAAGTGCGGATTGGAAGACTTCATCTTTGAGAACGTTATACTCGTAGTGCAGGTTTTCTCACGATGTTTTCCTTCACCGCACCAATTAATTATTATACTTGGAAAATGCATATAACTTGCCCGATCGCTTGGACGATAAAATTTAGAATATTGTATTATCTAATCCAACTATAATCTATTTCTGTACCAAGTTTCATTCAGATCCGTTCAGTAGTTTTCATTCGAATAACAAACACCCATCCTAACTATAAGATTAGTAGAATTAGTCCTGCGGCAATAAATGATCTTTAATCTTTAAACGCCAAATTGTTCCCATTTGTCATTTTACTGTTAACATTAGCCTAAAAAAATGAATTCCACGAGACGATCTATTCCGTCACCATTTCCTGGTGACTATAATTTATCATTAAAGTTAATTATCCCGAACGTCTCAGTCCATTCAACTAATTAGTCGCTTCCAAAAAATCGAGGATAATTGCGGGAAGTGATTGCCAGGATTTACTTTAGTAAAAGGTTCCTTGCAGATAAATTGACTACCTTTGTAATTCGGGCTACCTTTTTACATTATATTTTTCATAATCTTCTACTTAACTTGCACTATGTTTGTATATTAGTAACGCTTGTTTTAAGTATTATGGCAGCATTGAGGTGGATTCCCACTTAGTCATACACTGCAAGCTGTTTCCACATCGTGTTTGTCTTTAGATTTTATGAATTTCAATTTAAATAATGAACAGGACTGTCAAATTAAATAATAACTGTGTTTGCTAGTAAGACAAAAGTAGAGAACTTCTTCGTATGTTACCAATTTTTGTAATCTTACTTGCGAAAACAAATAATTTCAATTTTGAATGTAAGTAAGCTGCACATGGTAAATGGTACCGGTATCAACTTTATTAGGAATATTATTTTTATTACAAGCTTTTATTTAATGCAGTGTATGTTTACATATTTGTATGTTAGTACGAGTCAAATCTTGCAATCTTAGACCCACTTCTTCGCTACGGAGCTAAAGTTTTTTACTTAAATTTGGAAGTCCTCAACGGTTAACAATACAGTTATGAAATTCTATGTATTTCTTTGTATTAGGCATCTATAATTACCGTTATACCATAGATCTTGTTATTAAAACATGAAGTACAATCTAATAACACTTCTTTTTACCAAACCCAAAAGCACCCACTCCAGATCATTTATTTCCCACCTCTAATAAACCAGCTATTACTCTTTCCTTCGCCTGTGCCCTAGCTTTCCTTCTTAAGACTGCAATCCTTGGACATAGAGCGAAATGAAAATTAATGGTGGTCGTAAGTATTTTTTCGTGTTGCTCTGAGTACACACCATTTCTTTCGTTTTTGGCACGAACTCTTCATTTATTATGTAAGTTGGTAGGTAACACAAAAAATGCAGATAGGATAGTGAATCCAGCTTATATCAGAAAAAGAAATGAGAGTCGCCTTTTGTTGAATTGTCGTATTGGAGAAGATGAACGACGTTTGAATAGGAACGAAACTGTAGCAAAATTAACTTCCTTGGACATTCAGATATGATTTTTTAAGATAAAATAAGACAAACGATCCGACGGGTCATCTGATGGTAAGTAGGTAATTACCGCCGCCCATCGAGATTAACAACATCAGACTGGGGTGTTACGTTGTCTGCCAGGCAATAAATAACAGATCCGCACCCGCGGGGAAGAAAACGAGACATGTCAAGCAGTATGTAGCTGAAGCAACCAAAATTAATACCGACATCAAATGACCCCAGCGACACCAACAATATACTGCTTCAGGACGGGTGATAGAAGAAGTCTAAATCCAATGTTCTATCCCGTTTTCCAAATATACGAAATGGGGTTGCAAGCTTATTACCAGAGCGTCAGAAGATGCATCACCACCCGGCAACTTGTATTGGAAAAAAGAAGTTGTGTTACAGTATAGCAACAATGCAAAATTCCAGTCATTTGAAAATAATATGCATCGTTTTGGGAGACCATTTATAAATTGTTTCGATTTCAATTTTTTAAGGAGTATGAAAGCAATTGTATACTCATTTTATGCTTTTGTCTTGGCGACAATTGCTTGTTTCGTATTTTAAGCTTTTTTTATTACTTACCAACCAATAAATGCTTACAGATTACGATTGACGATATATACTTAACGGCATGAACTATATGTTTTTTTACCATATTTCTTTCATTATTCTCACCATCTGATGATATGCTTTTTTATTTTTAGAATCTGTGCGTAGTTCAAAACAAAATGATGTGCTTTCTTCTTTGTGCTTTATTTTCATACACTGCTTTCTTCTTTGTCTTTTTTTTCTTCTTCTTCTTGTTTTCTTTGTATTTTCAGACATTTTCTTCTTACTTTCCATTAATATATTTTCATCGTATTTTCACTCTCATCTTTAAATTTCATGCTTTCTTCTTATTATCGTCATAATTCATCGCTCACGTGAATACAGTGTTATCACGAACTCACTGACAGCACTTGCAATCAAGGAAATCTGCTATATTAACAGAAAATTAAATGAAAGGTTCTTTGATGTCGTAATTCGTAGAGAGCTATTCGTTAACTGTTTCTGGTAGAAGAAGATCCTTAGTTTCCTTACTACATGTATTATTCACGTCACGGATGTTGCAAGGAATACAGAATGTTTAAGGACCTTTTTGTATGTTTCATATTATTTCATAAGAATAAATTATTCGTGAGGTAGTTCGCGAAAAAAAAAATTCATATATAAATTACTTCAAAGTTTTTTTAGGAAAGTTAGGGGTCTATTATAAATAAGATTAAGACTTTAAATAATACATATTTTTTCGCTTTTTTACAGAATATTCAAGACGATTTTTTAAATTTATTTATTTAGTTTTTTAAGCACGGTGCTTTATAATACGATTCAATCAAATGCTTTTGAAAACACATAATTTTTTGTGAATAAATTGCACGTTCGTCCAGCTTCTTCATCTTACCTATTCCCCTATTGGTATATTTCATAGGTAAAAGGTACATTATTTGTATCAACTTTATAAATCATATATTAATGGAAACTTAATAAATCGATGCATACCTACAACTCAATACAAATTAGTAACTAACAGTAGTCTCATCATATTGCGGACCCACAGACCTTTAGCACTGAATGAAAATGTCAACCAGGGTTGTCGTTCCACGGAAAATAGTTCCCCTTTGTAGACAAAAGTTCATTTTGCCGGCTCGTTCATTATCTTCGCTGACAGATTTGTGAGGGCCGCTCCATCAATCCAATTAGTCAGAATCAAGAAAAATCGCAAGAGTATTCGCCGTGTGACCGGATGTCCCGAAAATATGGGGAATATTACCTGGAACAGTTTGTATAATACTAGTTCCCATCTGCGGTTTCGGAGGCGTGGTAAGTATATTGATAAAAGTATGTTATTCCAGACTGTAATCTATGTATGTATCTCTGGGCCAAGTTTTAGATCGGTTCAGTAGTTTTTGCTGAAGGTATAACAAACATCCATCCATCCATCCTCACAAACATTCGTTCATGGCATTGAAGTTAAGAAAGTATAATAAATTAAATTAATGTAAACTAATATCATAATGTGGAAGTATATGTGTATGTATGTTTGTTCTTCTTTCACATCCAAACGGAGCGACAGATTGACGTGTTTTTAATGTGTAGATACATAGTAGAAGGTCAGAAAAGAGTTATATAGGATACTTTTTAGACTCTAGTTAAATAATAAAACAAAGTCACAAATCGAGCGCGTATTCCCAACAATAGCCAGACTGATTTTCATAATTTTGGATTTGCTGGATTTGTCTACATACGTCGTAACAGAATTAAAAATTAAAGGTTACGATACTTTTTTACGTTATTTTACTCCTTAGTGGGTGTACCGATGGTGGTTTTTTCCTTATCAAATGCGGGTGCTTGTCATGTTGCACCATGTAAATTTGAGCGAAATCTGCCGAGTATTTATTTATTATTAATTTTTCAAGTTATCTCTTATAATGTATGTTTAATTAACTTGATGTTTTCATTTTACTACTTGTCGATGTTATTTGAAATGTTTTTTACAAGCTTTTATTTATCTTACAGTGTATGTTTCTAAATTAGGATGTTAGTATATTAGTATATTTGTTTATTACGGGTCAAATCTTGTTTTTAATTAGACAAATTTTGCATACTGTTTCAGTTCCGATAACAATACATTTTTATCTTAAGTATGATCCGCTGCTATCCTCAGGATGGGCTGCAGACAAGGGAATTCCTCTACGGTTATGATTTTTTTATGTTTCTTCGTATTAAGGCTCTGTAAATAAAGCTTGTATTTATTAAAACTCTTAATGAAGCTTGTTTTCAAATTATAAAAACCATCCATATCTTTACAATTTTTCCTGGATGAATTGACAGCAATGCGCTGTCAAACTAAACTAGTGGTCATATTTAATTAACTTGTGTATTCGTAGCAATCACGGGAATACATTTTGTGAATATTTTATGCATCACTGACAAACTTGAAATTATTTATGTATATCGAAGAGTTATTATTGATTTCTACATTGATAGACATTTGGATGTAACTCATGGTCATGAGTAGATTGTGGAATGAAAGATAATTTTTTGACAGATGACAGGTGACATTGTAAATATTAATTACTCTTTTGTCTCTGAGACTTCAAAATGATACTATTGTTTTTTTCTGTTTATAATGGATAAAGTTACGGATGGATTATGGATCGACAGGCCGGTTGGTCTAGTGGTTAGCTAACCTAACTGCTACACCGAAGGTCGCGGGTTCGATTCCCACCCAGGTCAAACTTTTCTGTGATGAGTAGGAATGTTTGTTCTGTGTATCTGGGTGTAAATATCTATATAAATATGTATTTAAGAATATATATGTATGTTTGTCAGTTGTTTGCTCACCATAGTCCAAGTTGACGCTTAGTTTGGGTTCAGATGACCGTGTGTGAGTTGCCAAAAAAAATATTTTAAATAAAATATTTGTACATTGGACTAGACAATTATTTGACCAGTATATAGTTTCAGAACCTATTTCAAACAGTATATGAAACAAACAAACAATATTTCCTCTTCATAATATTAGTATAGAATAAAAGTAAAATAATAAACACAGAATACAGAATAAGCAAAAACTTTGACTTTCCATACAAAAAGGAAAGTTAATTTAACTCGAAAAAGGCAGAAATAGTGTATTCTTCGCTCAGATGCTTCGTTAATCACACAACGACTTGAACATTTTAGTAAATGTGAATATGACTTGCTAAACCAGGCACAAAAGCACTCGTAGAAAATTAAGGTATCTTAATTAAACCTGGTTCCGGTTGGGTCGGTGTTACAAGTGTCTGTTGAAGCTACGGGATACCCGTGTATACATCAAACTTTGTATATTTCGAGAGCGCCATGGAACAAATTAATTTCATCTATAGACAAAATTACACTATGGTGCCTATTGGTTTCAAAAAACGTCCATCAACTCATAATGAAATAAATTCTAGTTTCACTAATTATTAGTAGTACGTACATATTTATTACATACTAGAAATTTCAGTGTTTGCAGAGTTGTCATACTAACTTTAACTTATTATCCCACGGGAATAAATCCATTTTCCGGGATACAAAGGATTCTATAACCATTTTCATACTTCAAAAGAGAGCCATTCGATCAATTTATAAACTAAAACCACGCGAATCACTTCGTGAGAAGTTTAAAGAAATTAACGTGCTAACAGTAGCTGCACAATACACATATAGTAATCTAAAGTTCTTTCGTAAAAATTTAGGTCTATGCAAAATAAAATATGAAGTTAACAATCGGGAAACGAGAAATAAGCACCATTTGGTTACCTCCTCATTTCGCCTTCGTAAAGTGCTGCGATAATTTTTGGGGCTCGGTATACGTTTTTATAATAAAGTGCCAAAGTCTATTCTCGACTTACCCATTGAAATATTTAAAAGACAAATTAAAACACGGCTTA
>DWJZ01003182.1:0-17612 GCA_018249125.1 Asbolis capucinus
GCCCTGGGATTCGAACCCGGACCCCCTGAGTAGGAGGCTGAATTCTTAACCACTAGGCTATCACCGCTTCATAATAAGTAATCTATTCTAATACTGATAATAACAGTCAAAGCACGGAGCTAAGAAAAGGGGGTGTCGAAATAAAGCACCGTGATTGGTCGAAAATTACTTTAAAAAAAAAATTCAAATTACGTCGAAAAGTCATAAAATGAAGAAATAATCGACGTCGTCTCTAATTGAAATGGGACCACATAACAAGCACCATCTGTCCAAACAGATCCTTAAAAATAGGTACCACGCACCTTCTCTAGCAACCATCGCACAGGATGTTTAATATATGGTTCTAATACTTAGAATTTTTCTAATACTTAGAATTCGCCCGCTCGTATTCTAGTAGCTTATGTAGTCGAAGTTAAATTTTATGAATTTATGTTCAAGAAGGATTGATCTTCCGAAGTTTATGTATGATACATATCGTTCGGCGAATAGAGCAAGTGTTGCCAAGAACACGTTGTATAGCCCGTTTTCTATGTAGCCTCGTTTTGTGATATTATATAACACACTAGTCACTACATTACGCAAGAGTTTATATTACTAATATATTTTTATTGACAACGTATTGAGATTATTTTCAAAAAATCTCTGATTTAAAGAAAACCATATAAACAAGCTTTATTTATATTAAAATATTTAAAAACACGAGCTTTAATTATGATTGGGAAGTGCTCTTGTCTGGAGCCAATCCTGAACGTAGTATCAGGTCATGCTTATCATTAAAATGCATTGTCATCAGGACGGAAGGCTTATGCAAAATTTCAACTCCGTAGTGTAAGAGGAAATGTGTCTAATTCTTGCTAGATTTGACCCGAACACTTAACAAACAAATATACTAACTTATAAACAAACAAGTTAAATAAAAGCTTATAAACTTTATTTAATTTAAAATATTTAAAAACATGAGCCTTAATTATACTGAACGTGGTATCAGATCATGTTCAAATAAAACTAAATCGTCATCGGGGCGGAAACTTTATGCAAAATTTCACCTCCGTAGGACGTCCATTTAAACTTGGAGAGAACTCGAACAAACGAATACACACATATACACTGAAAGTTAAATAAAATCTTGTAACAGTGTTCTTAGCGCTCAGGCATACAAAGAATGCAATTAAAACTATATACATACGTACATATTTGTTTAAGCACTGACTAACAGTCATACCGGATATACTAGGATTCCGTATCGCAGCTGGCATGGACAACATAAACACGTAATTACAATAACCATAACCGGTATAACAATTTATTAGATAAGTAAAAAGAATCATCCATTCATTCATCCGTCTTCACAAACTTTTGTATTGATTTTCATTAGATCCTGGCTGCGATCAAAATTCGACCGTAATACGATTGAAAACTTAGTTCTCACTGATAGAATTGAATATGTCATATGTGTGTCAAATGCATGGTAGTGTGCGTGTAAATATTTTTATTTTGTAATTTAATGTATTGTCAATCCAATTTTGTATAAATTATTAGCTTCCTACACTCCTTGTCCGTTGAAACTAACTGTGAAAAATTTCATATCCAATTTTGTATAAATTATTAGCTTCCTGCACTCCTTCTCCGTTGAAATTAACTGTGAAAAAATTCATATTCCGTCTGCGGAATTTTCATAGCAAGAGGTACAAGTATTCACTTATTAAATATCGAAGACTAAATTGGCCATAGGGTAAAATATATTTTTTTTTCAAGACAGTCTTTCAAAGTTTTTTTTTGATATATTTTGTACAACTGAAGCTTATGAAAATTTTGTATAGTTACTACGACTCATATTAATTATATTTAATAATTTTGCGTATGTAATTAATTAGAGTAAAAGTAAGCGCTTAATACAAAATAGTGAAAATGCTAAAATAAAAATAGTTGCAATGGTCCTTATACAAAGGAGCCACCGAGAAAAAAAGAAAGTAATTTATTTCGTAACTACATGTAAAATAATAATAAATTAAAAAAAAAACAAATCAGTGGGTACCTAAAAAGTATACTTATTTCATAAAGTACGTGTATAACAATAACAATTAAAAAAAATGTGTATAACAACAAAAAACTTAGGTATAACACTCAGCAAAATTGTTATCTTGCATCGTTTTGTATAACAACACATAACTGCTGGATTAAAATTAGAATAGGATGTATTTAGAAACGTATATAAAAATAGATGTAGCAAAATACTGGCAGTACAGTGTCGTATTACCTCGTCAAAGTTGTCGACCATGAAGCAGATGTAGGGGTAGGTCATCTCCTCGCCTTCGCCCTTCGTGTCCATCTTGCGGCGAGACGGCGATGCGTACACCTGGCACAATTTAAAACAATTAACAATTTAATACGTAACATTTTAATTTAATTATGGCGGACTTTTTTTTATCTCACCATGTACTCACTTTATTTAATCGAACCCTGACTATTATCTGAAATATCAGTATAATCATTTTTGAAACAGTATAACAACTTTTGAAACAGTATAACAACTTTTAAAACAGTATAACAACTTTTAAAACAGTATAACAACTTTTGAAAACATCATTGCCACGTACAATCAGATTGGATCGATGCCAAACATTCACTTATTCCACCTAATAAAATGAGATTAATGACCTATTTTAAGGGACTTATTCAAACGACCAGAGTACATTTAAAACGCTTTCACAATCAAACATCCGCAATAGCATTCCACAACACAAATAACAGCCATAGAACAAACATGTATGTGTCAAGCCGGGAATCGAGGCCGAAACCTCCCTTCGAAGGTTCACTACCAACTAAGCAACAGAGTTTAAAAATATTAAAATTAGTCAAGATTCACCATTACAACCCATAACTGTCCCACTACTGGGCTCTCATAATGTGAGAGGTGGAGGAGGTACAGACCATTGTCCACGACACCGGCCAATTACGGATCAGTCCGGACGAACTTCACGCACCCTTGAGAACTTTATGGAGAACAATCAGGAGTGCAAGTTTCCTCACGGTGTTTTCCTTCTCCGAAGCAAGTGATAATCAACTTTGGATTGATTATAGTCACCTTCATACTATGTACAGTTCCTGAAGAACATAGCTGTACAATCCTAACGAGTATGGAGTATGAAGTAATATGGGTACATTACTTTCACAATATTTACTTACCTCTCAATCCGCCTGGTTCTGTGTGATCGAAGATATTCCTTAATCTTTTGCTATAAGACATGACAATATATATTATGCACGGCCGTTTTCAATAATCTATCCCTTCATAATCTATAATGGACGTCATATAGACGGACATAGTTGGTAGGTTCTAACAACAATACAATATTGGGGCATTTTGACAGTTCCCAGGTCAATTTATCTATGAATTTAAGATAGAATATTGAAAACATTACATAACAGCCTACCTTAGATAACAGGATAAGACCAAGCCGCATTCTCCCGCTGCTCCGGATTTTCAGTAGAAGAAAATAAGTTTAAGAATAATTTAAAAAAATAATCGTTTTTTTTCCTAGTTACATTCTACCCGTAAATATTCTCACAGACTTGCGCATTAATAATATTAGTTGAATTGCGTATACTGTAACAAAAGAACGATCTCCTGAAGGCAAGCGACGAATTAAACCGGCTTCAAGTCCTTGTATCGTGGGAAAGTCCTACGTCTTTTGAAAATGCATTCAATATAATTATAAGCCAGCGTCTCACAGAACTAAACCTGAGCCGTCACAGATATACAGGATAAGATAAGACAATTTCAAACATCACAGAAATATCTTATCGCCACACGACAAATAAATCGTGTCTACGACACATGATAAATTGTGAATCGCATGACACATCTTACTTATTACATATTGCAGAAATTTTAAAACTTGAATCGTATTTCGATGTGAACGGGTCGAAAATACAATAGGAGTATCGAATATGTAAGTATATATTGTTCCTAACATTTTTTAATGCAATAAGGCAAACGGGGGTACCCGCTGGATTCAGAAAGCTCAGGACCGGTCGTAGTGATGTAAATTGGAGGTCTATTTCCAACAGTGGATGGAGAAATAATGATATTGAGGAGGCCCAGACATTCATGGTCAGCCCTGTGTTCAGAAATAGGAGCTTAGCTTGGAGAGGAGAGGCAGAGTACTACTTGGACTACAAATTGTCATTAATTAATTACATAATTATTTAAATATATTTGTAAATTACACTGAGTCATCTTAATAATTAGTAGAAAGTATGAACAACTTATAAGTCAATAATAGGAATTTGTGTTTATGCACAAACGTTAACTATTAATGACACTTAGTCATTTTTAAATTAATGAAAAACAATAACTTTATTTAACCGTAAGAAAAAGATATAAACAATACGGTATATATGTATATATCTGGGGTCAAATCTAGCAAGCTTATTTAGACCCACTTCCTTTTACGACGGAGCTGAAATTTTGCATACTGTTTCAGTTCCCATGACAATGCATTTTTATAATAAGGATAACCTGATACTACTTTCAGGATTAGGTCCAGACAAGGGAACTCCTCGACGGCTAACAATACAATTTTGAAACTATGTTTCTTCGTATAAGGGCTTTGTCATTAAAGCTTGTGTTTAAATATTTTAACAAACCTTGTTTTACGTAAGTTAATGCTTGACTAAAATCCTACCTGATAGTAAGTGGCGTTGTATCTAGTAATGGACACTTTGAATTTTATGACATTGACAATGTCAATCTCCCTTAAAATCTTCTAATATTACAAATCATACATCCTCCAAAGTTCGTGAGTATGGATGAACTTATATTTTGTTACTCTTTCAACGAAAACAGCCGAACGAATCTCAATAAAATTTTACACATAAATTATAGTCCGAAATAACACATAGGCTATCTTTTGTCAGCATACGACTTGTGCGAAACCACCACGAAATCCGAATAATAATTTTCTGGGTATCAACACCAGCAATATTTTTTTACTTAGAATAAGTTAATGGTTGACGTCGATCGATCGACCTGATCGTAAGTGACAATGATGTCTAAGGTGATGGGCGCATTAACTCAGTAAATGCCTATCCACTCTTCGCTGGAAGGCTCCCTATATCATACGTAATGCATTTCCTAGAATCGTTACATTTTACATCAATAAACATCGAATATCGGTACTAAGAAACCTCATAGTATTATCAAACAAATATAATTTATACCAACGTAATCAACGGAGCGTTCCAGTTATTAAAACAACTAAGTTGCATGGTTATTAATAGATCAATAACATATAGAAAAGCGGTGATAGCCGAGTGGTAATTCGGCCTCCTACTCGGGGGTCCGGGTTCGAATCCCAGGGCGCGCACTTTTGACTTTTCGGAGTTATGTGCGTTTTAAGCGTCACTCGCTAGACGGTGAAGAAAAACATCGTGAGGAAACCTGCATGCCGGGGAGTTTGCAAAAACTCAAAGGTGTGTAAAGTCTGCCAATCCACACTGGGCCAGCGTGGTGGACTATGGCCTTAACCTTCTTATTCATAGAAGAGACCCGTTCTCAACTAACACGTTCTGAAACATAACTGACACGTTCTTGTTGGAGGTTCACGAGAAAGAAAACTAGGTCTCCATCACTCTGCTACATATACAACGTCTACTGGTCGAATTTAGGAAGGTAGTCGCTAGGCGGCCATGGAATAGTACAGTCGAGACTACTTTGTGTGGTACAGAGGGCTACAGGAGGAGGGACCTGGAGCCATAACCTGGTCCGTTGATCAATAGAATGTATCACGAACTGGAGAAGTTGGCTGGGACTCAATTAACTGGATTTAATGAGAGGCATTAAGTTCATCCTTAGTAAAAAATCTGCTAGAAGGTTTGTACGTAAATATGTAAAAAGATGGTTTGCATCCCGTACACCCCAAATTCTATTTACCTATTATGAATGATGTAATCGACGTTCAACAGACAGTCAACAGACGACGTTGACCATCGCTTAATACTCAGTTGCTCGTCTATTGGCTAAACGAACTTCATCATCATCAGCCTTTGGATGTCCACTGCTGGACATAGGCCTCTCAATTTGCGCCACTCTGACCGCTCCTGAGCCCTTTGAACTAAACAAACTTACCCCAGCATATTTTTCACCTAAGCATAGCACGATACACAATATTGTGGCATCCTATTAAAATGTCATTGGATTTTCTTATAAGCAAGTTAGCCCGGCATGCTTTCCGCTGGCGCTGACCTGATCTAGTTTCTTGAGCGTCGTCATGTTATTATGTACGCCAATAACTGACTTTCCAATCCCAAATGAATTTGTTGGTTTTCTATATTAGTAGCGTTTGGTCGAGTTTAGTTCGGAATCAGGTAAACAAAGTTACTGTTGTAAACACGGTGTCATGTTTATCGCGTACTAAACTATTTATAAGTCATAATACTTATCTTATACATATACGTAATACTTATATTATAGCCGTTCTTTGCTGACTATTCGTCGAATATTCGTGTGACTATGATAGTCAGCTGGATCGACTAGTCAGCACATCTCTAATTTTGTCTTTTTTCTCTATTTGTCAAAAATAATAAAAGGTACAATAATAATAATTAACCCTATCGCGACTATGATAGTGGCCGTCTAGTCAGCCGTACCTAATAGTCAGCACATCTCTATTTCGTCTTTGTTTCTCTAACTTGCCAAAAACAATAAAAGGTGCAATAATAACAATAAACCCTATTACCTAAGTACTTAAATCGTCTTTCTCACAACTTTTTTTAACAATAACCGCATGACGTCACTCAGTCGCAGACCAATAAACACTTCGTCTACCAAGTGTAACCATCAAATAAGATCTTGGAATCATAAAAACGCGCACTCATCTCCAAAATAACAACACGTAGGCGGCGTCACCCACGTCTGTACTACGTAACCAAATCGAAAAGTAAAAAATATAAAATTCTAAATTACAGTGATTTTGAATCTCCAATCAGTCGATATCATATGTTTTTTATGGGAATACCCGACGAGCAAGTTGGCCACATGAGGTCAAATCGTCATCGCCAGCCATGCACATTAGAAAAATCATCAAAGGCATCACTGGATTTTTTTTTAATTAAAAAGTTTTGGTCATTTGGAAAAATCATTGGACCTCCGGACAACTCAGACGGTTGTCTAATCCCAAACTAAGCGTTAGCTCGACTGTGAGACTATCGTTATCAGACAATTGACAAGACATACATATTTTTAAATACATACATATATAAATATTTGTTACACCTAGATACACAAAACAAACAAAAAAGCATGTCCTGGGTCTCGAAATCGAACTCCCAACCTTCAAGTTCAGTAACCACTAGATCAATAGGCCAGTAAGATGTCAGCTAACAAAGAACTGTCTCTCTAGCCATCGTCTGTTTATTTCCAAAACACAAATAGAAACCTAAAAATACTCTTCCGCTGCAAAATTATGCGCGACGATTGTAGTTTCCCATATACACCATTCAACGGTCGTAATGGGCATGGGAAGACCTTGCTAAAACCGATTCCCACGGCGTGTCAAGTTCGACTCGCATGACTGACGTGGCGACATGCGGGATCATATGACGTCACAATGCCGAAATTATTTTCTACTTACTACGTGGGTAATTCGATGTTTGTCTTTAGTGTTATGGAGCATTCACGACTGATTTTATGCTAGTTAACTAACGATATCACAGAATTGATAATTTCTTAGTTGAACATTCTATAGTAAGTTGTAGGTACGCGTACAAATACATGTTAACAATTTCATTATTTTATTTTTTATCTTAGCAAAAACATCCATTGTTTGGACACCTGTAAGGAATACATCATAACTAAATTTTTTGTAATTTTTAATTACAATTAACCGTCAAAAGTTGTGAGAATGAATGGATTTTGTTACCTCTACATGCAAAAACTACTGAGCCAATCTGGTTGAAATGTTGCACAAAGATACATAATAGTCTGGAATAACACATAGCCAATTTATCAACGTAACTACCACTCAGGTGAAGCTGCAGGCAGACACTAGTACTAAATAAAAGATACAATAAATTGAATGCAATATAAAATCAAAATTACAAAAAAGTAAGTTACGATGTTTTACCTCACAGCGGTATATTGAAAGTAATAACATATCCATCCATAAACCTTCTAAAGTCCACAGTTCGACGTAGAGTATTTACGCCACTCTGACCCTAACACATATGTATATGAAACAAATGTGCCTACGTATTAAGGATTCCAAACAAAATGCCCACATCTTTTTAAACAATATCTCTCCACGATACTGGAACTGAAATTGGAAATCGATCGGCTCCAACTATCGTCGGGTACAGCCAAATTACCTTTTCATTCGGCTGTTTGGCCCAACTCCTTTGTAGCCGTCCTTTTAGTATTCACAATGTAACTGGACGCAAACTGAACCATGTTCCAACAAAACCAATCAAAAAGCTTAACTACATTCCTATCAATTAATTGCTATCAATGAGGGTAGTTAATCTAAACTCATTCATCATAGGAACATCGAGCTCGCTTAATGATAGTCAGGTGATTACATACAGAATATTCATACATTCTTAAAATACCTTATACCTTACAGAATATTCATACATTGTTAAAATATCTTAAGATACCTTAAAATTTTTTACGGATTTAAAATCAATAACTAATCCCGCGGTATTGCCTTACGTCTCGGTAGACAATTCCTATCTTACAAGTCATCGGCTCGCTAGAATATTACATTATTGCTTAGCCTACGTAACCTAATGTAGGTCAGAAGAAAAAAAGCGGTAGAAAAAACTCCTGGTACCCTTTTTAACAAAAGAGATGCAATAAGTTACAGTGAGTCTTTAAAATGATAACTACGAACGCGAGACAGCAATCGCGTGCGCTGTAATCATTCCAAACGACGACTGTGTACAAAAACTTTAATCCAGTGGTTCTTAAGTAGCAAATCAGTGGTCTGCGGAGCACTAATGATCCTTGGAAGCACTGGAATTGCACTTGAAACCACTCGAAAAGTAACTCGCAAAAATTAAAAAAATATATGAATTTCTTAATTTTAAATTTTGCTTGTACTATATGTATTATTTACGTTAAAACAGTTGATGTCCATGGTTCTTTATCACCAAAAGGTTAAGGACCACTTCTGTACCATCGACTACATCATTTACTAGACAACAGCAGGTATAGCCTAGTGGTTTGAACCTTAGTCTCTCAACCGTCCTGAGTTCAAATCCTGCGGTGCGCATCTTTAGTACAGTTATTTGCGTATCGGAAGCTTGTTAAGCGTAATTTCGCGCACTATACATTTCTTGAACAGTATATAGTATGGAGTCCCGAAATACAGTACAATACTACATAATATAGTACGGTTGGTAACCCTACTTGTGCCCCTCACTGTAAATAAAGACCCGAGCCCTACAATGGGATAATTATGCGTTGCCAGGATAAAGAAACATTCAAAAATGTTTTGCTCTCTTCATATCTTATAATACATCCATTCATCCGTCTTTATCCGCAATCGAAATCGATTGAATAATTTATTTATTGAAAATTTTCTGCACCTTACCCACAAACGTAACAAACTTTAAAATACATGTGTATATTGTCTTGTTCCTAATCTTATCAAAATGTACAGGAGAGTACGGCGATAAAATAAGAATAATGGCAAAAACACTTGGTATTTCTTTTGTTTCATGGTGTGTACCTACCTCTACTGGCCAGCTGATATAAGAATCGCTGTAAGCTAAAGTCTATTGTTATACTTCATGTAACTACAGGTACATATAACAATGTAGTGTTACTACCAGAATAAATAACCTACTGTACTCTAGGGTAAAATGTTTGTGGTAAAATATTAGACCAATTTACCCTATATTAGTCATCGCACCTTTATCTTATCATCGTGTTTTCAATGAAGTTTTTGGTTCAGTTACCTAGCGTCGGTAACCAAATTCTGACTTTATACTACGGTCCACACAGCCCCCATATACACGACGCAACTGGCATAGCTAGTTATGTAATTAAAGGAACCGGTATCAACGGAGACCGAAGACTTCACGTGCCTTCCAAAGCACAAAAGCGGTTCAGAAAAACCTTATTTCAATGTCCCAAAACGCAACAAAATGTACTCTTCTCTTCGCGCCAGTTGTTTAAACGGGTACTTAATTACTGGGTTCCTTTGTATTTGAGAAATATCCTAATATTTAAATGCGAAAATTTGTGGGAATGGATTGATGTTTGTTACTCCTTCACGCAAAAACTACTATACAGATCTGAATGAAATCTGGCACAGAGGTAGATTATAGTCTGGAATATCACATAGGCACATACGAAGCGACCGAAGCCGCGCGGTGACACTAGTTAATATAATCATCTTCAATTCCCATGTGCATAATGTTCAGTAATTAGATATCTAAACGAACTGGATCGCCTTGACTGCGGCGACCTCCTTCCACACAGGGCCGGCCACAGTTGCATCAGATCCGAACACTAGGAAACATTATGTACACCTCTCGTAATATAATAAACACTACCGCACTCAGTTAATGGTTACTTACATCGCTCCTTAGTAAGGTTTTTGCATAGTTCATTTATTTTTAAATACAAAACTTACGTACTAATCTACACTATAATAAAACCCAAAATATTTTTTCTGCACATTTAATATTTTATCAAAATTTCAGTACACTCTAATGTATTTTTTATTTTTATTTTTATTATTGTCTGTCAGTCAGTCTGAACGTGTAGCACGTAAGAATTCGTGGGTGGTTTTTCATGGAACTTGGCAAAGTTATTACCTACTATAACCCGGATTAACATTTGAGATACATTTTCTAAACTTTTAATACAACCCAAAATATTTTTTCTGCACATTTAATATTTTATCAAAATTTCGGTACACTCTAATGTAATTTTTTTTTTATTTTTATTATTGTCTGTCAGTCAGTCGGAACGTGTAGCACGTAAGAATACTTGGATGGTTTTTGATGGAACTTGGCAAAGTTATTACCTATATCCCGGATTATCATTTGAGATGTATTTTCTAAACTTTTAATAAAACCCAAAATATTTTTTCTGCACATTGAATATTTTGTCAAAATATCAGTACACTCTAAGGTATAATTTTTTTTTATTTTTATTATTGTCTGTCTGTCAGTCTGAACGTCTGAACTCTGGCAAACTTATTACCTATATTCTGGAAAAACATCTGAGATACTTTTTCACCAACTCTCGAATTCTCGAACATATGCAGGGTTCCTTTTGAAAACGAAACGGAAGTTTGTATGGGATCTATGGACTCGAAACCGAATGCAAACGAAGCTGGGATACAAATATTAACAGATATGCAACATCTGCCACACTGTAGGATTCTAATCCGGACCTTTCCGTTAGAGAGATAAACATTCAAACCATTAACCTATAACTGATCGCAAATGACTTATTATAAATCTTACTACTTATTATAAATTAATGATTACTTAAATCAGTACTTAATAGACTCAATGCGGCAGTATAACTGTAGTAGGTATAATAAGTAAAATTAATAAATATATTTTGAACAACTCACACACGGCCATCTGACCCCAAACTAAGCGTAAGCTTGTACTATAGTGATCAGACTACTGGTAAACCTAAATAAATATATATTTATACAAAGACACAGAACAAACATTCCTGCTTATTACAGAAAAAATTGACTAGGGTGGGAATCGAACGACCCTCGGTGTAGCAGTCAGGTTCACAAACCACTAGACCAACCGGCCTGTCAAAAGGTTTAACTTTTGAGTGGTTTGACTGGTTGAAGAAATAACTATCGGATATTACGAACTCATTAGTTCAGTTATTATTATATTTAATAACTATTTAATGGCCAATAATTACTAATGTTGATAACCATAGCTAGTATAATGACGCGAAGTTTTTAACCAATTACATTAACGTAAGCAAAATATCAACAGACCTTTCACTTTTCCAACTGAGAAAAAACGGGACAAAACGATAATTGCTGAACCATAGCCAACGTCGACAGTGGACATAGCCTACTTGAAGCCTATTTGAAACAATATTCATTGCGCGGAGATCAAAGGCGAGAAAGCACCGTGATTGGTCGATTTTAAATTTCGCCATATCATAAGTTGGTCGGTAAGAATTAAGGGGGCGAATAAGGGTTTTAACGGATAAGGGCCTTACCGGATAAGGACCTTAACTGATAAAGGTCTCAACGGATAAGGGCCTCGACGGATAAGGGCCTCAACGGATAAAGGCCTTGATACGCCTTGATGTTTAAAAAATGTATGAGAATTATTACATTTTGTGTTGAAAAGTGTGGCATCTGTTTTTTTCCACGTGTAAGTAGCATATGTCACGTTAGGACTATCAAACTCCACATAAAAAAACATTAATTCTTAGCTCCCTAGTGAAAGACGGACACACATTCACATCTACGTATATACCTATACATATACATATGTACATACGTACTGTTACGTGTTAGTTACACCTCTTATAACTCGAGAACGGCTGAATCGATTTGAATGATTTTTTTGTTTTTGGATTTGTAATAATATATGCTATTTATAAATAAAAAATATATAATTATTAAAATATTATTTTCTCATACAAAGCACAACAAACACTTTGTAATGTCAACTTGAATTCGTTCACAAATTGGATATTAAGCAAGTATGAAGACAGACTATAGAATTTTTAAAGACCAGTAACAAACTCATTCAGTTATTTGACATTTAGTATAACTTTATTTTATTACTATGTTAGTTTATTAAAAATTATTTCTATTTATGAAGTATTTTTCTATTCCTGAACGCACCATTAATAATGATTTGGTTTGACAATAGACAAATAATATATCATTAATTTCATTTGTTAAATCTGTACGTACGCATCCATGAAACTTTTACTGGGGGTTTATAGTAAAGAATAGAACGTAAATCTTTAGACGTATCAACTATTTGTCTGTACGTACGTACGTGCTATCTCAGAAATAATCCGATGCGATCCGATTTGATTTGTATACAATCTACATATACATACACAGCCCAAAAATTTATTAACAATCCTGTACCTTATCGAAGAAACAAATTCCGTGTATACCATTCGTAGGCACGGCTCGTTCAAAACATTCTGATTAAGCGGGACAACGGCTGCAGGACCAGCTAGTTTATAAAAAAAGTAAGGATTTATTGATACCGCCATACCACCTAGAAACTGGGTAGTAGGTTATATAGCCAACGAGAATTATTCAAATTACGTAATTGATGCAGAATAGCAAAATGCACAGTCTAATCTCAACGAACACTCAACCTTCAGCGACAAATTGTTTTGTTGACGTCTGACATTGTAATCATTTTAAACTCCTCTGGTTGTTTTTCGAACTTTTTTCTCGATATCTGCATAACAATGTAACCATTTAAGCATGTAATTTTGACGCAAAACAAAAACTCTCGAACCACTTAATTGCTTTGCCTAATGTGTTTCGCCAATACAATAGTCATGGCTGGCTTCAATAGATAAATAAGAGGTATTTTTCAAAACGTCAAGTAGACAAGATAATTATTTTATGTATTAATCTAAAGTAAATATTTACGGCCTTGTTAATAATAAACCACAGTTAAACCATTCATAAGTTAATCATTCATTAAAACCGACCTCAAATGACATCGACGTCAAAGCAAAATAAATGAAAATACACTTCATTTTTTTTATTTTATTTACGTATTTATTAGGAATAACTGAAAAACTACTCGTATGATTATGCTGTTTTACGGGTACTCACGATATAAACATATTGTTTATAGCACAGCATATATAGAGCTGTTTTACGATAAAACATAACGATAAAACATATCGTGAGTACCCGTAACACAGTATATATACAGCAATTTTACGGGTACTCACGATATGACTTTATCGTGAGTACCCGTAACACAGCATAACGTACATAGTTCACGACTACTTGAGTTTAAAATCATTTACTCATATGATGTTGCCTAAACTCAAAACATCACAAGCACCAGTTTTCAAAATTTTAAAAATCGAGTTGTAAATATTTTAACACGCTTGTTATACTTAACCTTATAAAATTCTAAGCAATAAACAATGTAACGTATTACTTTCACTTCAGCCGACGATAAGCCGACGATGAATAACGCGGAAACAAGAGACCGTCTCTGCAGTACGTAATGCGATCAGGAATAATCGATTCTATTTCAATTGATCGACATGTCATTCTATTAACACAGCATGGGTCTCGCTAAAGACCAGAGGATACATCAATGCACTGGGCAGATGGACTGAGGAAGAAAGGCATCCGCTCGATTAAACAGACTCAAGACTGGTCAGCGTGGCGCCAATAAGGGGAGGACATGGGGCAGAGGACGTTCAAAGGCTGATGTATGGAGAGGATACACCAGGCTTGGCGCATTGGTAACGGCAGAAGTTTTTATCCCATCCGAAACCCCCGAATATAACGATAACAAGCGGACGTATTTACGTGCCCTCTAAAGCACGGAAGCGTTCAAGATTTTTACCCCATCATCAGCCTTCCACATATCGACCGCGCCCAATGTAGTTAATCTTGCTCGATCACATCGGATGGACGGAAGCCGCCAGGCCAGAACTTCAACACAATATATTGGTACATCTTGTACCGTCACGTCATGCTCTATTAATATCAGCATTACAGAAAAATAAAGATGTCAACGAACTTCAAGAAGCAGTCGGAAATTTTAGGGATTTATATAAAAACAGAACGCTATATTTCTCACTACGGTTTATCGGTTTTATAACAATAATAAATATGTTTGGACAACTCACACACGGCCATCTGAACCCAAACTAAGCGTCAGCTTGTATTATGGTGAACAGACAACTAATAAACATACATGTATACTTTAAAATACATACTTAAATAGATATTTCTCATCACAGAAAAGTTTGACCTGGGCGGGAATCGAACCCACGACCTCTGGTGTAGTAGTCGGGTTCACTAACCACTAGATCAATCGGTCTGTTTTATAACGTGGATACCTTTTTTAACTTTCAGGGCTGACGAAAAAAAAAAGAAGACAGAATCATAATAAAAGAAATCAAGTGAAAAAACGTAAAAACTGAAGTGTAAAAACACGGGATAAAGGACTATCTCAAATGCATTTTATTTATTAATAATAATGTATATTGATTTATTAAATTAGTACATATATGTATATTGTGTATACTCTGGCCTTCAAATCCCTGAAGTAGTCAAAAACGTGTTTCAGAGACCATCGTCTTCTCTCATTTATAATTCTGTTGTTAAACTAAGAATTTATAAAACATTTAATATGTTTTAGCTATATTTGAGACAATAAACATCAATGTGTTTGTTCAAAGTTATATTATAATTACAATTGCCTTTTTTTCCTTATTATTATAAATTAATTTATTATTTTACACTGTAACTTTCGTTTCTTTTTTTATTTTGTTAAATTCTGTATAGTCTTTTGCACTACGGCGGAGTTAATAAATATTCTTTCTTTAATAATGAATGTATAATATTGGCGGACAGTACGAACAATAAGTTTCATAGCAGCCAATACTATGCCATTTACGTTATAAGTTGCAATATTAATTGCATAGCATACGTTGTCTTCCAATGCCGTACCATATCAACATCTTATCATTGGTTTTCCCGCATTCGATATCTACCAAAAAGAAGAAAACTCAATACATATCATAACACACCAAATCCTACTAATATTATAAATGAGAAAGTTTGTATGGATGGATGAATGAATGGATGTTTGTTACTCTTTCAGGCAAAAACTACTAAATCGATCTAGAAGAAATCTGGCACAGATACATTAAAGTCTAAAATAACACAGGCTACTTTTTATCAACGAACCTACTATTAAGACAAAGCCGCGGGTGGAAACTAATAATGATTTTTTTTTAATGTGACAAGCAGGCAAACGTGCAGACGGGTCATCTGATGGCGAGTGATCACCGCCGCCCGTGGACGTTAATAACAGCAGTCGGATGTGTTACTAACGCGTCGCCTGCCACGAAGTAATATACCCGCATACACGGGGAAGAGAAAGAAACAAACGAAGCGGTACATTGCTAATGCAACTGGGATTAATTACGACAGCAACCGACCACAGATACACCAACAACATACCACTTCAGGATGGGTGACAGAAGAAGAATGGGGAGAAGGATGGATGAACGACGGGGAGAAAAAGAGGAGAACTGGCCCTCAATTTAGAGCTTAAAAAAAATTGCCCAATACTTACCGAAATATCGCGCTAACGCGTTATAGATTTCCTTTTAAATTCGTTATGTTTCATACAGTTAAGACAGAAGTTTCTAGAACCAACCACATAGTTAAAATGGGGAGACGGCGAAAGTAAAAAAAACCTTAAAAATGATAATTTTTCTGACCAAAGCAATCATGTAACAGAAGTACATTTTTGTGAACAAGGACATAAGAAATTATTTGTACATTTTTAGCGGGAACTCGACGACTGGCTATGACGCGCCACTGTCAATCATTCGATTGATTGAATCACCGATCACACCCGTATGCCTAAATTCAATTGATTTCACATTCAATAGCCCCTCGCATTTAAAAATCAAGCATCATTTAAATAACAAACACTTAATTCGTTCAGAAACATACTATCTACATTTTCTTATCTGTATCGCATCTTTAGATACAAGGATAAAAGACGATAGCAAAAATATAGACAAAAAATTTTAGGATAAGTATAAAATATCGAAACGACAATATTTCATACTTTCTCTGATAACAAAAATTCCAACGGAATGGACTAAACACACGAGGCGAAATCCAAGTGGCGTACTAGAAGTGGTGGGGCTCGATACAAATCTTAATATCGATATAGCAGCAGTGTTGTGAAGTCTCTCGGCGTGACGCCGTGACCGAAACCGGATTGTGAAGTAAGGGGGCGCGAAACGTAACCTAGGACCAGTTTGATTCTCCTAACACGGAATCTTGTTTTGAATCAATTCGTATTGTTTTGAGACATTGGACTTTTTGATTACTACACCGCATTCTAAGAAAATAAAATGTATTATTATACAAAAATTTTACGTATTTCTGTTCGTTTTGTATTTGTTCGTTTCATCGTTATTCGATTGCAAAAACCTTTAAAATATTGCTTATATTGTTTTTCGGCATAGTACATTTTGAAAATTAGGAATTCTAGAATACCTGATGTAGATCACTGAGGGTTCATCCCAACTATTGCAGATATTAAAATGCTGCCATGTTGTTCAATGTGATTAGGACTTACTAAAGGGAGCTTAAAATGGAGTAGCTGATGCACTTAATAAAGCAACAACATTATTTCCAAAAGAATAATAAAACTAATTTTATAATAACAAAATATAATTTAATTAGACAGGCCGGTTGGTGTAGTGGATAGTGAACCTGACTACTACACCGGAGGTCGTGGGTTCGATTTCCACCCAGGTCAAACTTTTCTGTAATGAACAGGAACGTTTGTTCTGTGTGTCTGGGTGTGTAATAGAAATATCTATTTAAGTATGTATTTAAAAGTATATA
>DWJZ01003183.1:0-17611 GCA_018249125.1 Asbolis capucinus
CACTTAAATATCTATACTAATATTTTAAAGAGGAAAGATTTCATTCTTTATTTGATTATTAACTTCGATAATGTAAGCAAACTTACACCATCTATTCCCAATAACGAAAAATCTAATAAGTAAAGATTAAAATCCACTGATTGACATAAGAATTAAAAATGATATAATACTAAAAAGTTCAACTCACACCTTCACACTCAAGCACTTGGCGCGATGAATGTCAAACTACGTAACAACTAAATTCTCTTTACTGTGACTTCGCTGACAGCAAAACAAACAACCACTAGAATGCTGAAGATACAGACGCTGTATCTGATGTTCCACTAAACACACCAACTAATTGCAATCCAACTCTCAACATAAATCCTGTTCAACAATTTAATACTGCGATATAATTCCGAAGCGCGTTCATTGTACTGTGCCTGGCAAGGCTTTGTCTATATGATTTATAGCGACACCTCGGCGGTTATTGTCACCGATAACGAAATTAATTTCTACAGTAGATTGTCGCTTTATCACTTCATAATAGAAGTGTTTAAATACCCGAATACTCCAAATTAATTTTATCGTTTTCTGCCAGCTTTTGCGTTAAAGAAGGTTCGAATTAATATTGTATGTACGTTTCGGGTTCTAAATTAAAAGGGGTTGAATTAAATTTTGTCTTGCTTTCTGTGAATTTTAGTTTGAATATTTCGCTCGTAACCTAAACTGCGTTTATAAGCAGTGTGATGGGACTCTAGTTCTCTTTAGTTATGAGAAAGAACCCAAGCCCAAGTGGGCTAATAATGTATTAACAGAAATATAAAAACGTAACAAATATAAATGTTGTATACTAAATTGATTTTTATTTTTACTAGTGATAAAACACTAATCGGGTAACCTAACTCGGCGATACATATAATTACTTCTCGCTCAAAACGTTCTTTGGGAGAGATCGTAACTTAGCTTTTTGATCGTCCAATGTTTTCTTTACCCAGGTGTACAATAAAGGGTTATCAAAATAAATAGAAAAAAATATTTGTTCCAGTCGTGAATAGGACTCAACGCGCTGCAAGTGGATTTACTACCAACTAGAAACTGCTCTCGCTTCGCCTGCTAGTTATTGTGACATAACTGTAACTGTTAGACATATGATGTCCAGGACTTATTTGTAGATATTGATGTCCTCTATAAAACTCTATAAGACCAAAGAAATCTAAGTCTAGTATTCGAAAGTGACAAACAAACTTTCCTACTTCCTACTTTCGACCTTTCCTTAAACTTGAATTATAAAATATCTATCAATCCACAAAAATAATACGAAAACTTGATGCCCAAGTTTGGCTTAAGCGATTATTTCGATAAGAACGTTGGCAGTCTTTCCCAAGATTTTTCGACAACTTAAAACTTCGCAGACATATTTTACTTAAGTCTCTTTGTCAAACCAAACGACAGGGAAGGTGCCCACTTGGAGATTTCTTTAAACTCTCATCTCTCAGGAGCCCCAGCTGCGTTATCAGTAAAACTCATAAAAATATACAACTCTTGAAGCCGAGGGCATAACCATTTGGTTTTACACCAGTTTGGAGTGAGTGCGAAGCGATCACACGTGCTAGGAGTGCCTTAATGGCGGAGACGTTTTAGGACGGAACAAGTACACCTGGGACCGAGACAACTTTTGGGATGAGTCCCTAATTAGGTAGATCTAGTGACGAACTTGGTAATCACTGCCACTTTCTAAGATTACTAAGCGTGTCTCTCAAGGTTGTTCGTCAGTAATGTTACAGTAATTTTCTGGGAAAATTAACTTTGACAGGCCGGTTGGTCTTGTGGTTAGCAAACCTGACTGCTACGCTTAAGGTCGTAGGTTCGATTCCCTCCCAGGTCAAATTTTTCTGTGATGTGTGGAAATGTTATCTGTGTCTGGGTGTAATATTTATGTAAGTATGTATGTATTTATATATATATATATGTGTATGTTTATCAGTTATTGGATTACCGTAGTACAAGTTAACGCTTAGTTTGGGATCAGATGGCCACGTGTGACATATTTATTTATTTATTAACTTGATGCAAGATAACACTTGAAAATGTATATGAAAATTTACTTTGAACGCCAACTATTTAATAAGAAATGAAATGAAAATTTCTGTAGGTTTTGTGTGGAAAAAAACTATTTCTATATGCTGTGTGTATTACTTTTATATTGATAAAAAATGTTACGCATTTAGTTTTGTACGTAATATGTTCTGTTTTATTGTGTTCTATAACCGCTTTCTTCTTTTACCATTAGAATCTTCTTATTCTTTTACCATTAGAATCCTACATTATCGCTAATGAACATAGGCTATATTTAATAAGAGAAAAAATAGGGATCCGCGTGAAAATTTCCATAATGTAACCCAACGTGTGATTAAAAACTCCTTATATCGCGTACGCTGCGGTAATTATTGACAATAGAGCAACATGATGTTTTACAGAGGACATCCTTATCCGCAGATAAGTTAGCCATCTAAGCTAGCCATCTAACTGTTACAGTAATGTCACAATAACTACTTTTGTGGTAACTGGGACTTCCAAAGCGAAGCGAGGGCAGTTTCAATTTGTTAAATAAAATAGAAATATTACGCTCGTTTCCGAAAAGAACATAAGTTATTTTGCTCTATAACATCGAAAATTGAACAAATTCTCAAAAGACCTGAAACCATCAATTCAAAACTATAAACTTTTAACGAGCGGGAGTCGAGTGCAGACGGTGGAAAAAAATAATCAAGTTAAGGTTGCATTTTTAGACGATGGGTTCCGTACTGTTCAATATTTGCAACAAAAAAATCTTCTTTTTTAATTGAGGATTCCTTTCAACTCTTTTCTTTTTGGTACATATCACAAAATACTGTAGTGTATATGACGGCGCTGCTGTACTCTATATGATCGTAACTCAGTTCTGTAATAGATATTACGATTACAAGATGGCGTTACGATCTCGTAACGCCATCTTGTAGCGAATACAGGTAACGTAAAGTACTAATTTGAATTCAGACGTTTTAAAAAAGACAATGAATGTCCGCCATTGTTGCAGTAAGGCACAGGCATTCTCCTTCGGACTTTACTGGATTTATAATCCGTCAGCATCATGGCAAACCGTGATGATTTTTGTAAAAGTATTCTGTCTACGAATAACCAAGGGGCCTAGCAATACCTCAGTCATATTATTTTGGCCTAGACCATAATTGACCTGATGGTCAGAGAGTTATTTTATTTGCAGTGATTCGAATTCCTTGGTAAAGATGGAAGCACGATATTAATATTCGCAATAGTATAGCAGATTTGAAGTATTAAAAATACTTAAATTCTTGTGACCCTAAAGAGATAATCCCTTTTTTGTTATCCGTCGTCAATATTGATTCATGTACATATATCTTTGTTCCTATTTATGACATGCATATATCTCTAAAATGTATTGGCCATTTGATAACGTCTGAACTACCATATTACTCCATGGATCTTACACATTATCCACTGAAACTGAATAATACATAAGTAATTATTTAATTACTAGTAGCGGCGTCTGCTCCGGTATTCAAGTTGTGATGTCTCTTACAGAACCTCCATCTCCAAATTGACGTGCCTCCGTGAAGTCTATTATGAATAATTAATTGCGTGTCTACCTTATAGTGCTCGTCTTAGTTTGGCCAATTATACTTACTAATCTCATATAAACTGAAATGTTGCTGAACTAATTATTATTATTCTAATGCTGTTTAATGCGAACCATAATTATCCTATGTCTAGGCTCGGGTCCCTCTCACAATGTGAGCGTTAGAGGCTTAAGTCCACATCGTTCACTAAGTGCAGATTGGTACGTTTCACATCTTTGAGAACTTTATTGGAAAGCTTTATTGGCAGACTTTACACACTCTTGAGTTTTGCAAACTCCCCGGCATGCAGGTTTCCTCCCGATGTTTTCCTTCACCGTTACAGCGAGTGACATTTAACTGTTTTAAACGCACATAACTTCGAAAAGTAAGAAGTGCGCGCCCTGGGACACACCCGGAGCCCCCGAGTAGAAGGCCGAATTTTTAACCACTAGGCTGTAGTAGCAAGTGAAAATCAAACATCTAATCTAAATCAACATCTAATACGCACATTACCTCGAAAGTCAGAAGTGCGCGCCACAGGATTTAAATCTAGGACCTCTTCGAGGAACCAATGTTCAAACCATTAGGCTATCGCTGCCTGTAACATTTTTTTTATTAAAGTAACACAGAAGTGTCGTTAATTGCGATTTGATTGATCGAATCTAAAAAACATAAACAATTAAAAAGGGTTTCTACGAGTATAATCAGTTTTGGAATAATTAAGAAAATATTTTTGAAAATGAAGAGAACAACTCGAGTCTGGTTTAAATGTTAGTATGAGTATTAGATTTATATTGTCTGTTATACGTTAAATACTGCGTTGATGTGGAATACTTTACACGCCAACGAATGTAGTCTAGTTTGTCGTGACTTGCCTTAGTATTACTAGGCTCTCGGTTCAAATCCCTGCCGGGGAAGACTTTTACTTGACGTATAAATATAAGTTCTCGATGTGTGTGTTGATTGACTTGTTTTTGTGTGGACCATAACCACACAGTACGAATGTGTGCTTGTGTGTGTTAATTTAATTCACAATATGATAGCGGAATACTGGAGTGTCTTTTACATTTACAATGATATATGTTTCACCTTTAACCACATAGACATTACGTTCCGACGGCCGACCCAACTGGCCCAGTTTACATAAAATTCAGAACATTACTTGAAGTGCCGTACAAGTGCCGTATTTAAGGCTCTACTCCAATTAGTGAACTTTTAATAAGCATCACACGAATTAGGTTACATTTTATCACGAATTTACACAATGTAAGTGCATATAATAAAACTGTTACAGATTGATTTCTGTACGTGAAATATATTTCATTACGCGATTCTTCTAGCACTCTGTCTCGGCGTTACCACTATGAGAATATTAGTTACTCAGTCTATTCCGGAATTTCACCATAACGGCTGCCTCCAGATTTTTCCACGCGTTCCTAACTTGTGTTTTACTAATACATAGATAACCCATAATGTCCTTCTAACAGTGAGAAGCAAATAATTCCTTATTGGTCAGATAACATATGATATGTAATACGTGATAAGTATGTTGCCTGGTATACAACGCATTAGTGTTGGTGACGATGTTCACTTGCCATCAGGTGATCCGTTTGCACGTTGGCCGGCTTTAGAGTGCTGTTTGATGTAGTTTTGTTGTTTTTCTTTAGCTAGAATGAGTTAATGCTTGTCATTTATTCCACGTGATGGTAATCGTAAGTGGCGGAGAAGTCTTAAGTTGTTGGACGCACCAACTTAGTAAATGACTTAAAATATAATATAATAATACATGATACAATATTTAAATAAGTGAATTATCCGTTCAGCTTACTTCTGATTAAAATAGTACACACGTCGACACGCGCTTTGGTGACCCAAGTACAAACAGACAGTGCAGTAACAGTCACACTCGTGTGTTTGCATAATGCAAAGTTCATTTATGATTCCGGACGTCACTGTACGCAGAATGGTGTAATCGGTTGGGACCGACATCCCGATGTGAATTTCAGTGTTGACACTGGAGTTTACTTACCGGATTTCAAATGGGACTATAGAGACGTTTGTCAGAGGGAGATGGATAGATATGACTTGTTTATTAGTTATAATCGCTATTTTTTCTCATGGCCTGTTGTTTTGTATTATATGATAGTTTGTTTTGGAAGTGATCTCAGAATTTTACATTTCATATATTCGATAGCCGTACGAAATATCATAAAATAGTCGTGTGTATGAGAGTCGAGCCATCTTTGAGTTTAACTCCACTTACATTGCTCTTGGTAAACGTTTTTGAAGACAAGATAAGTTTCCGGCCGCTTTTTCGACCTTACATAGTGTCCACAATAAAACCATGTAACATTATATTTTGACTCAAAACTCGAAGAGCCTGCAGCTTACTATAACTTGTCTCTATACCATTCTATTTGTCAATATTTATATGTACGAGGTATTCACAATTTGGTTAACCTTCATACGATCTTCAAAGTTACTAAAGCAAATGGGCTTCGGGTCAAATTTGACCACTACTAAATTAAAGTTGAATAAGTGCTCATTGAATATTATATTTAATTTTTATGTTTATTGAATATTATATTAGGTTATTGTTAATTGTAACAATAGTTAATGTAAATTTTATTTGAATTATGGGTGGAATAACGGACACTTAGCACATTTAAATAATAACTAAATATCGTAATATTTAAAATGAAACAAAACTATAATCAGATATTACATTCAGAACACAAAGTAATTGTTGTCAAATGTTGTTTACATATAAACTTCTTACATGTGCAAACAAATCCTGTTTTATTGTCAGATTTTGACAAATATGACATCGGCCCCTTTGGTTGTTTTTTTCTATGTACGGTTTCCAGACTGGGCTGAGGTTGACGGTAGTGGGCCAATTTTAGAGAAATATCCTATTCATTCATTCAAGTGAGAAGGATGCTCTAGGTAAAGTGGGGCGTTTTTTTACATATGGAGTAATAAGTTGAATACCGAGATTTTCTAAAAAATAATAGCGCTTAGCAAGGCAACCATCTTTTCAGGCGTGATTAGCAGATGTGAATAATACAAATGCATTATAAGCAGATATATGAACCATGTTACTGAACACCACTTGAAGCCATCGTTTCGTTTTACTTCTGCGAGTGTAACAAGAGCCATAGCTTTAGCCATTGTATCTACACCACCTTTACATTTGTTTTAGTAACATTGTTACTGGTTTCTTATCTGTGTGATTACTTCTGATTCATGATGTAACGTACTCATGAGGTTTATAGATTTTTTTAGGGATGTAAGACACAATAGTAGTATTTTTGGTAAAAGCAAAGTTAGATGAAAAAATCTGTCTACCATTTGTGTTCACAAAGTCTGCTGGTAATTCAGGATAATTTTTACGAATAGTTCCTACTAGGGTCATTTGCTTTTCCTGTAACTTCTGACCATGTTGGTTTGATGTGAAAAAATTATCTGTTGTGAGATTATGACTCTTTAGTCCCACAGTCAAATCAAGAACCACACGCAGACCTTGATTTCTTTCAGGAATACTTCCTGTTTCTTTGCCTGTATAGAGTTGAATATTTCAGGCATAGCGATGTTGCAGAATCACATAGAAACCAAAACTTTATGCCATACTTTGCCGGCTTAGACGGTATATATTGCCGAAATGGGCACCTTCCCCGGAATGCCACTAACTGTTCATCTACTGGCACATTCAGGGAAGGGTTATACAGCTTCGGCAATATTTCAACCCACTTATTCCCCAGCTCCCGAATCGGCGTAAATTTATCTAATAGTCGCCGATCGTTCCGTGTTTGTCTATTATGAAACCTTATAACTCTGGATTTTTTTTTAATGTCTTCAATGACATTGTCGTTGCAAATATCGGTCTCCCTTTTTTCGAGTCCCGTAAATTTTCAGTACTCTCATTATTTGATCTGAACACCGGCTAACAAGAATAAACCAATAAAGGCAAACAGTTCAGTACTATCAATATCGGTCCATTCTGTTTTAAACACTCCCCTTCCCTCAATATTTGTATATTTCAAAATTATGTGTATCAACAGTGATGGAAAAAATAATTCGAAACTTGACATTTCTATTTCTGTGATTCTTGAGGAAGAATTACGTATCAATCCCGGCGTTATGTTGATAATATTCTTCCTCGAAACTCTTCCGCTGCTGCTTGCATTAGGTATTGCAGTAAGTAATTTGACCATTCTTTGACGTGATTCTTTCCGAAGGAACAAATACGATGTGGGAGTCTTCACAAGAAGAGTGAATAGGCATTTACTAAATTAGTGTGTCCAACATCTTACACATCATCACCACTTTCCATCAGGTGGGATCGACGTCAAGCATTAACTTATTACTTTTAGATGGTTCAGCATTATCAACATGATCTTCCAATTCAGAACAAGATTTGTCCTCATCGGATACTTCAAACAAAAAGTTTTCGATTTCACTGTCCCTCATTTTCAAATATGAAATAATTATTCAATCGTGAAAGACTCAAGACGTTTTATTCTATCGATGCTTATTATAAAACTATAATGCAGCTGTAGGTAGTACAATGCAACCATTTATCCTACATTAAATAGTGGGTAACTCAATACTAAACGTAAACAAACGACAATCGTTCTGACTGTCAAGTTGAATAAAACAAAATAATAAAAAAAACGCAGAAAAGTATTTATATTGACTTAAAAACATTAGAAAAAGTCATAAATTATTAACTGTCAGAAAAAAATATCTAAGCCAGAAATCGTTGTTTAAATCCCGAAATGGGTCAAAAATTATCCGAAGACCGTCTGAAGGTTAAAACATGCATTACGTCGGTACTTGAACAAACAAAAAATATTAAATGCATATGCAGCAGTCAAATGAATCAATGATTTGTTAATTACACAATCTTTAATACCCTATCTTTTATGGGTTTCATTTGTTATTTTAAAAGTACAACAACATATATGCTATCCCATATTATATATTTAAAAATAAATAATATTAACATAACAAAATCTCATCGGAACTTTCGAGATATTGGAGAACGCTGCCTCCCTCTAGGCCAGCTACGTCTAATGTTTATGGCACGCAACATGTTTAAATAAACAACTCTATACACAGCAATAGAATACCCTGTGTCATTGATGGCATAGTCAACACAAATAAAATATCACTAACCCTTGTTATCTGCTAATAAACATTAATTTATAAAACATCCATGCCTTGTGTCCGGCCTGAAATATGTATGTCCCTGCATTTAGCGGGAATCAAAACGGGGACCTATCGCATCACAAGCAGCGTTATTCCGCCGTCTACTAAGAATTGAAAAACTGCAAGTTCAATCTGTACTGTTTAGTTTTGACGTATAATCCTTGAATGTAATCGCTTAATAACGTTTTGAGTAAGCCTTTGGTAGTTCCCATTGTTAGAGGACCCCCGGAGTATATATGTACACACACATATCATATAAAATGTATATACTTTGAATTATATACAAGCACGCTGTAATTAAAATAAGTAATATTATTTTCAAGTATCAATAGACTAAGAACTCCTCATAATGTATTATATTCGAAATAAAAAGTAATATTTTCTCTGTATCAAAGTGTTTACCCTGAGCGTACGTATTCTATATAAAATTTTATATGAGAAGAGCCGTGGATTTGTGTATTTTCTCATTTCTCTAAACATACTTTTCATTCTTTCATTACTGCAATATGAAGCATCTGAAACCAGTTGTTTCTTCACTAAAAAACTTAATATTAAGTAACAAATTGGAATCAAGATGGTTTTATCCTTATGTACGAAATACTATGCGAAAGTTGTTTCATGTTTGTATGTTTGTTTATATTTATGTATTTTTGTTTGACCATAGATTTTATCGAAGCACTATCAATTACCTCGGCATAAAAATCCGTCAATCGGTCGCTGCGTTCCGGTTTGAAAGATGGACAAACATACAAACAAACACATTTTCACATTTGTAATATTAGTGTGGATAATAGGTAATCCTAGAACCGGAAATACTGCGGGTTTACCGCGTCTCGCAATGCATTGGCGATGTCTGTGTGACTCATTTTAATAGGCAACAGAGACCACGTATCGTAAGCAATGTAAGGTTTAGAAGTCACCCTTGTACATCAGTAACACCGAAAGCGTCTAGGAAATCTATTGCTAGTCAAATTAAATTGCTAATGAATTAGGGTATTTAACCGGTAGTCCGCGTATTTTTAAGGCGGTACGTGTCTGTATTACCTTCAAACTTGTGCACCATCAGCACAAGTGAACAGAATTTTGTCAAATGATCTCTCATCACTATAACTTTAGGAATTGCATTATAGCTACAGTAAACTGAAGCAACGTGGTGGAGTACGCTCTTCTAGGCCTTCTGTGTCCCGAGAAAAGGTACTCATACATACATTTATGTAGACATCATTCGTTGCAAGGAATCCAGCTTGCGCGTACAGATTATAGCATACAAAGAATTTAATGTACCAGTGCAACATAAACTTTATGAAGTCGAAGTGGCTGATTGTGGGGGCGGGTAACTCGTTAGCGCTGTGTAAAGGCAATTCGTTTAGCGCGCTCTCGTTTATTGTCACTGATGAACGCAATTACCTACAGACTCCACAGCGCTGAGCTGGGTGTAGTAAATTGTAAAAACATGTTTGCGACTCGCTAGTTTGAAGCTTGATTCCCACGATCTAAAAATGTTGCGACGACTACGAACGGCCCCAAAAAGCACCAAGATTTCCCATTGTGCGTTTCGAATCGCTGCTGCGTGCTGTGCGTTTCGAATTACTGCAATAAAAACCGATATACCCACAATTTAATCAGACATGTTTCTAATGTCACACAGACCGTGGGAATCGAACGTAATAACGTTAAAATAAAACTACTTAGTTTAAAAATAGAAAACCCTGTTTGATCAGATAAAATTAACTAGTTACGACAAATCTAATAAGCCTTATCTGAGTGGGTATACTAAAATAATATAGATTAAAAGTACCGTCTTCTACATGTTGAGCGTTTCTGTATTTTGTATTTTTCTCAGTATAATACTTCCGTATCTTTAAGTCTTTATTCAATTTGTTGAAGTAGAAGTATTATAAAGCGGATAATATTTATAATTGCTCCATTTCGTAACAGCGAGGAGGCAATTAAAAGAAGTCGTTTAAAAAATTACGCCTACGGCAAATAATTACTCTGAAGAAGCAAATCAAATTTGGACATTAATTTTGTGTCGGCGTATTAATGAAACGTACGAGGGAGTTTGGCTAATTGGTAGTCAAATAGCCAGAAAAAAGTATAATTGGCAATTTTTAAGGAAGCACTGGGGAAATTTGCAAAGTTTGTTTTATTATCTACTTCTTCTACATCAATGTTCCTCCTATATCAAGTTATGTACGTAGCTGAACCAACAGTAGGTACTTTATATATAAAATAAATTAGCGCTTGCTTACGATCCTCCTACGTATTTACTTTGTGTTTAAACATAATTCATTGTGTCTAATAAATTAGTTCACAATTGGTTTAGTTCAGAGCATCACTTATTTTAGTGTAACATTTTTATGAATTGTCTTCGTAGCATAAGAAATTATTTAATTTCTTATATCATTCAACAATGGGCCTGTGACATTCTTGATTGTAATACCCATTACAACTTATACAAGTTTGTGTGGTGGAATTCAAGTGGAAGAATTAGTAACAAATAAGTTTGCTATTAGCGTAAATAAAAAAGAGAAAGGCCTTGAGGATGACAAATGAACTTGTACCGTTGTCTGAGAAAGGATTTTGTCGATTCAGTTTTACGAGTAAAACAGCTCCTGATGATCCTTTTGAATGTCGCTACAATTTTAGCTTCAATCGCAAAGAGAGGAGGCCTGATAGATCGTTTGGAATTAAATCCCTTGATTGATGAATGTTCAGGAGCTCATCTATATACGACGGCAGTCACGCTGATATTGTTTTGTATTTATGCTTTAACTCCCAGCCGATAAAATAGTCCATGTCATTCGATATTTTCTAAAGTCACAAATCGGGTTGCACAAACGATTATTGATTTTACTTACTTGTTTTAAGTTATTAAAACTTAATTTTCTTTCTGTCAATTATTAACTAAATACAAGAAAAAATTCTATAATGAATCAGGGCGCTCTGTTGTTGCTGTTAACTGATCAAGCAAATTAGGTAAAGTGGCCGGTTTGAGAATTGGTTGGTTAACTGCTTTTGGTAAAAAGATCGTAATTGATGCCGTTCTTCGGAGGGCATGTGCTGTTTGTCCTGTTGCTGTAATTGATAGCTGCCGATAGAGCCGAGTCATATCGGAGGTCTTGTGACAGCATATAAACTGACTGGTCACCCTTCCACTGATATGCATTGAAGTTCCATGATATACTTATACCTCCTAGTTATGGGTGAAACTCGTCTGTAGTGGACCATAAATGCATTGAAGCCATTTTACATTACGCTGAAAATAATGCATAGCTTGTATCGCGGTTAGAATTAATAAGCTTTTAATGTTGCGGTATCGGTTTTCGGAGGCCGTCGCTTTATATTAACTCGATGCTAATGGCCATGTGTCGTAGCTAGATGTCTCATTAATTACATATCGTGCGGGATAATTAAATGTCTTCCAATAGGATGTCCGCTTCCGCATCGGGAAATCGAGCGGGGACGGATATTGAATCTGTTATGTTGGCTTTTCTACGTAATACTCTTGATTTATTGTTGCTACTTCGGGAGAAAAGTCACGTAGTTTTTGTTGGATCCTTGTCGTGTTATTAATGAATCCATCTATCAGCCGCTCAACCCTTGGATATCTATCTTTTGAAGGACATATCCACCGAGGCTTCTCAGTAATTGTGCCAATTTGAAAGGTTCTCAGTCTGCTGAATCAAGAGGAAGCCCGGTCACTTTTTCAGGCCCTTAGCCGTTTGGTCGGTCCACACTATATGTTTTTAATTTTTCTGTAAAAAATTTACAATTGGAAAAATTTGATCTCTCGCTTATGTGCAAGGATAGAAAGACAAAATTACCAACTAAGAAAGAAGATGATTTATTTACATGACATATCATTAACTACTTTCCTTGAAAATAACTGATGTCATCTATATGTAATATGCGGTTCATACATATCGACGATTAAATTTATTTTGCACCTCGTGAGCTCACATGTATTTTCAATTATATAGTATAGTATCTAGCTGTATTATGGTCATAACACCGCTTATCGCGTATTTGCGTTTGATCCAGTATAGTGATCCATGGTTGACAGCTCATAGAGAATGCGATTTACAAGTACTCCTTACTACTACTATCGAGCCATTTTTACCGTGGCATGAATGGATAGATGGTTTTTTTTTATGTTATAAGCAAGCAATTGGGCAGAAAACAACATAAGACTGACAAAATAGCGACATCACATAATCCCAGACACACCAACATACCGACTCAAGTGACAGAAGAAGAATGGAAACGAGGATGATCTCTTATTATATTAACGGAACTGAAACAATTTAGTCATTTAATTTATGACTATCGAAGCAGATAAAATTATTATTTGGTTTTTCGCTTAGGCTAAATTTTATCAAAAGACCACTTAGGACAAGCCGCGTGTGCAATTGATAAATAAACAAATAAAATATTATTTTAGAGTTGTGGCATAACCGTATTACGATAAGGGTTAAACAGTTAATTCACGATAAGCTGCATGGTGCTCTAATGCGAGTTATTGATTGATATTCACCCTTAAATGTATGTCGTGCTAACATGGTCCGGAACTGCGTGCATCATGCCCATAATCTATTGCAATGTAAGAGGTATTCAGTTGGTGTATTGGTCCGCAGCCACCAGTCAGCCTATCCATTAACTCGATGCATATTGCAATCTGTATCGAGCCCTGAATTAATTACCTGTCATTGCCGTACATTTTATCGTTGCTGTATATCGAAAGATCATCGTTCAGGATGCGTTCAGGATTTATGTACCCACGTTTTATGTACAGACTATAATAATATGCAGATAATGAAACTCTGTTCTTAAGCTTCCCAAAGGCCTCCTAAAAAGCTTAACACCTACTTAAGATAACAACCGGAACTGCCAGCTTAACTTGCCCTCTACAGCCCTGGAAATGCAAATTTCTGACCAAGCCGGTCATACGTCCTACCGGCCGCGCAACACCTTGGGCTAACGCTCTAATAGATTGATGACCTAAGATAGAAATATATAACCTACTCTATAATGTATCACGTAATTAACTGTAATATTCGCAGTATTTGATTCGGAGGGGCTCATAATTAGGATAAACGAGTGGTTCATTACGCGTCCGCTGTGTGTCGAGCCCCGGGCCACTGCCTGAGGCGCAGCAATCTCCAATTACACTGTTTACTGTCGCTTACTGAATGTGCCAGTAAAATGACGGAGTAGGTGCGAATCGCTTGGCTTTATTTAATGTTACGAGTGTTACAATACGACTGAATTATTGTAATTGGGTAATATTACACCTACAACGTTATTTAGGAAGAAGTCTTTTAGAAGTTGTTATTTAACAGATAGTTTTTTTTTACCGAAACAATAACTTTTAAATAATTAAAAAAGGAAATGGAAATATTACCTATATGTACCTAGTATTTGTTAATATTTTTGTTAGGGTTGTACTGATTAGTATATTTCATTGCTTCAATAAATAAATCATATTTTCACAGTTCACAAAGAGAAAGTCGAAAGCAAAGGATTTTTTGCGAAATAGATTTTTAATTTTAGTAAGAAATTATATGTTTCAATGCAGCTCTTAATGTTTATTATAAACTGTATATACGTAAGAATCATTTAAATGTAACTACTTAAACTAGGAATTTACTTCTGCGTTGTTCTGCATCAATTTGTCTCTACATATTCTGTTTTTAACATAGCCTTTTTGTTTTCAGGTAAGTCCAGTGTTATTGCTAACGTAACTTTAGTACCTAACAACTGTAAATAAAACAAGGTAAGTGATAAACAAAATATTTCTATGGTACGGACCCTAATCAAGCTTTTTACAGTAAAATATTGACTAGCGCCATCTATTATCAAGTCTTTGAACAAGTGTGAGTGGTTCTGGTTTGATGTCATTCTTAGTTCCTGTGTGGAATCACAGAGTGCGCTTGCAAGCAACATTTAGTAGAGGGCTCAATTTAGTAGAGCTACCTGCTATCTGTCCCGTTCGACGCTTTAGTTTCAAAATTTTACCAGAGATGGCGTTGTACTTCATTTTTGTTATTCGGGCCATCTAGCGAATGAATACTGAAATACTAGTCCAGGGTGGTTGTCGAGGATTGCGTAAAAGCGGACTGGGGCCGGTCTCCTGCTATTGGTCAAATCGCACTTGGCGGAGCGGCGCGTATTTACAGCGGAGCGACGTGGTTTTTTAGTTACCACATTTGCACGACACGGCGCGGCGGCGGCAGAGCGAGCGCGAAGTGGCGCTTTTTAATTTGAGACATAATTGTCTCGGTGCAACTGTTCTCGGTCTGAGTTTACACGCTATACTTTATGTTTCATGTAGGTACCAACTAAATGAAACACATAAAAGTAATTAGTTTGACCCTATTGCTGCCACGAAAGCATATTACGTTATGATAAGTTAGAGACGGTTTATTATAATTATATATTTAAAATCTATAAGAAAAATTGCCATATTATTTTAATATAAATTTTAATCATATCGTTAAGTAATTTAAAAAAAATACTGATTTAGATACATTTTATTTATAACATAACCTTCAAGTCACAGGGTGGAGACAAAAATTTTTTTTTGCGTTGGCAAGATTGTCGAAATTCCGAAGGTACATGAAATAAAGAAGATTATTTTAAAATTAAGATTAGGTTTAATTGGCCTTTAAATGAGATAAAATGTTATTTAACGTATTTGTTCTACTAAAATCGTGATAAAAATATCAAGATATTTTCCAATTCCTATGGGATAGCTAAAAAGAAGAATAATTGTATATATTTTTAGATATGATTTGCTATATTTACATAAAAAGTTGTTGTTGCTTCTATTTTGGTATGTAAGTTTGTTTACAAACTTTTTCACTTTTTTATATTGTTGTAAGATGAGGATAAAATGGCCTTGGTTTTTCAAGCCAGTGATGTAACTGTTGACAACTACACAGGTAGTGTTGGTCATTGAGTATTAACGTTTAACATACAAGTTGAGATATGAAAAGTTTATCGAGCATCGAAAATCAATTCGTCTCCACAGAAAAGAAATATTAGGTCCGGGGGTAGCTGCGACCATTAGAATTAGTTTCCGCGACAAAATTCAATTCCGGCCAGAAGTATCCCACGAGACTTGCCCCCATTCCTCTCGCCGTTCGTTTTACACAGAAATTCCCTGTTTTTTCTCCCTTTAATTTATTCTGTTTGTGTTTTTCCGTTACCATTCTTCTGTTATTTTTTAGGAGTAACCTAATTCACCATTCCCAGTTATACACATTTACATAACAGTAGCAAAAACAGAATCAATACACTTATTTATTCTCCGTTATCGGGATTTTAGTTGAGTGCATTTATTTATTAACGTTTTTACATGCCGAATATATTTTCTGTGTTTTCCTTTTTAATCAGAGATAAATTTCATGCGGTTAGATATGGAAGAGTAAATCGATATACTGTATCAACTGCTAATGAATAATGCTCCATATTTTGATAATAATTTATAGCTACAGCAAGTACAAAAAATTTACGAACTGTATATGTATTTGTACTCTCTACAACAATGGTGTAATTTCTACCTACACACATATGTATGTTGTTTCGTCTTCTTTGAATAGGATATAGAACTATTTTTTTTTTATATTTTAAAGACCAACTACGTCATACAGTATATAACATACAAGTGGTTGACAACGGTACAAATAAATTGGCCCTGGATTTAGCTTTAAGGTTGGGAAAGACCTTTTTTTGGATCTTCCCATTCGTGCACTTTAAATGGACCTGTTTGCGGTTGAAATAATAATTCAAGAATATAAAGTCAATACGTCTTTAACAATTTGTGTCTAATTCCTGGTAGTGTTGACGATGTTTCTATTCATTCAAAGTATTTCCAATGCATTATTAATTAAAAATTTAACTTTCTGCAGTCCTTTTCCATGTATAATATAATTGTGCTAAATGTCATGCTCCTACAACCGCGTGATTTTCGTAAAAAAGGGTCACAAAGTATTTTGGCTTACGAATTTTTATATAGATGAAGATATTGACGTCAAAGAATTGATCGATTGTTGATATTGTTACAGAAGACGCGTAGGAGGCGTATTACGCCTGAACAGAGTTAGTCTCTGGTGAAAATTCTTTATGTAATAGAGTATGTGAGGCGACATAAAGCTAGTTGGACTATGTATTTTGTCTCTTTATACTTTTATACAAATCAAAAGAATTTTCGTCTTTTGTTTTATTTAATGACTCATTGGGTACTGATTGAAATTACCTTATATTTTGTGAACACAAATAACGTCAATGAAACAAAGAAGAAGATCATTGTTCCATTTTAGATGCTAGAATAGAAAAGTTAATGATCAGATTTTTTTATAGTAATTTTCGAGAACAATAAAAATGTGCGTCCTCAGTCTGTGTTCGTTAGAGAGTTCTTTGGGACCGGTCTATTAGTAGCGGAGTCGCGTTATTAGCATGGCGGGTACTAGGACTTCATGACCGTGGAGGAGGTCGGCTCGAGTCTCCTTTGAGGGTGAGCTTTGTTAGCGACGCTCTTGAGAGCCAAGGGTAGGCTTACAGCGCTCGCTAGACCTAGCTTGCTGTTCAGTGCTAATTTGCTACAATTTTACAATGTAAATTTTATTGCGTTAAAAATAAGATAATTTTAAATTTGTTGCCTTAACGATTTTACTGTTTTAATATATTCCAGTGATAAAAAACACATTGGAGGCGCCGGGTATCGATCCCGGTACCTCTCGCATGCTAAGCGAGCGCTCTACCATCTGAGCTACGCCCCC
>DWJZ01003184.1:0-17607 GCA_018249125.1 Asbolis capucinus
ACAATGATATATATATAGGTATTTATTTTTATGTGTATATATATTTAAAAGCTAATATTTTTTATCATTACAGCTTAAAACTAGTGCACGCTAAATTAATTTCTACATGACCTTTCCACTCGTAAGGCTGTTGGAAGAGATTTCTTATAAAAATAAGCAGTCCTATGTACTATATTTCATCCACAATTTATATAAATTTGTTATTTTAAGCGTGCATAAATTATAAAACAAGAAAAAAAAAATGGTACCGCTTTGCGAATATGCTACACTTACCAACTTGCTCGACTCCTTTTGTTGAGCGGGTAGCGTAAGATGACAAAATATACTATGTACACGTACGTGTGTAGGTTCATTAAAATAATATATATTTGATCATTCTAATTTCAAGGTCTAGGCAATCTAAGTAAATAAATGCTGTTATTTAACTATGTGAGATTAAAATTTCTGTGTGTTAGCAGAGCAACATTAATACCTGTTTTTGGGTGTAATAAAATTATATTACATCCAACAGTATCTTAAGTAAAATGTCGTAATAAATCGACACATTTACTTTTAAACATTTATTTCAATTTTGTTATAAACTTTAAAAACTTATAAATAAATATCTCGGGACATCTCACACTCATCTGACCCCAAACTAAGCGTTAGTTTGTACTATGGTGATCAGACAGCTGGTAAACATACATATATATTTTTAAATACATACTACATAGATATTTACACCCAGACACACAGGACAAATATTCCTATTCATCGTAGAAGGTTTGACCTGGATGGTTCACTAGAACAAACGGCATGTAAACGACGCGTGAAAACAATAGCTACCAAAAATTTTTAGTCAAAGTCTACAACAATTCGTAGGCGAAGCAGTAAGATTGCTATAGTGTAGTATAAAACAACCGATGATCTAAAAGATTGCAGCCGGGCCTGTCGGATCCAGTGGCGTCGCTCAAGGAGGACCGGACCGCTGTCGAGCCGGAACTGTATCGACCGCACTACAGTATTACACATATTCACAATGCATTTACCTGCACTGTGATATTTTTAGTTTTACTACTATTTTTATTATTGCTATTAACATCACCGCTATTTTCATTAGGTACTACATTTATATTAATACTACTCTCATTATTATTATTAATTATATGTAAAACAATGCCACTTTTATTTGTAATTTTATAACTCAAGAACGGGCTCACAAACTAAATGTTTAGGCTTTGTTCGGACTATTTAGTAGGTGGCTTAGGTGAAGTTAACACAAAATCGGTAGAGTGGTTCTTCATTTATCATATTGTTTGTATTTGTAATTGGGGATTTTACTGTCAAATTGAACCTTTTTCAGAAGCTAGTTACTTATATTTCCCTTTACTGTAGCAAGTGATAATCAACTAATACACCCATAATTTGGAAAGTGAATTTTTAATTACTACCATTTAAATTCCTACCATTTTAATTTCTACCATTTTCATTGCTACCATTACGAGCTCTGTTGCAGGCGTTGGGTAAAATATAGCTCTTTGTGAAACAACATGGTATTGCTTTACTTCACGCTAAATGAGATTAAACTTGGTTGAAAGAGGCCCAGAACTTCTTCCACAATGTTAGTCCAATATCGTTTATATTGCAGGGGTAGCCAACAGACGTTTCGATGGTAATCCACCCAAAGGTAATTTCAAGGCTGTTATCTGAGGATACCAACGAAGATAGGAAGTGCACCTGAAACTTCAAAGCCTCGAGCACAGGTGCAATGTTGCCAGCTTTTCAGTATTCTACAGGATACACTTTGGAGAGTGTGCGCAGGAATTACATGAGTTCCCCCATTCCCGTACCACCATCGAACGGGCCGACGAGCGGTGAGTATTCATCCCTTCGTCGTAAACACACCGCCGGTTTGTCCAGTACTGCGAAGGAATGGAATAAGTTGACCGCGTCGGTATTTCCGTTTGATTATAATGTAAATGTCTTCAAGTCAAGAGTGAGCTTTTACTAAGTTAGTGCGCTTTACCATCAAAGACTACGTTGCCACTTGCCATCAGGTGATTTTATAGTGAAGCGCTAACTTATTTAATGCTAGCTTTTGCTTGCAACAAAATTCTGCCTTATGCCATATGTGAATTACTTGCGAATGTATGATACGGTTAATTTAATACATTTTCATATGCACTCCACTTAGCATGCGCCCCGCCACCCGAGTGACCGAGCGCCCGCCGGTTCATCATTTTATTATCTTTATATATAGCCAATGTCACTCAGTGACAATGTAGCATTATAATGGTGAAAACATTTTGAAATCGGATCATTATTTTTTGTATGGATAAAAAACATTTAGAAATACCAATGCATTCAAAAGTTATGTCTGCATCGATTCCTCTTTATTTAACAAAGAAATGAAATTACTCGTATATTCGTAGTGGCAATGGAATATATTATAAAATATTATATACTAGAAATGCCATTGAAAAGTATGTAATTTTGGAATAGAGTCAAGTTATGCCCTGAAAAGGAAACATGCAAAACGTAAAGATGTTATATAATTCCAGTATTAAAGTCTACAGAACTTTGCCACAAAAGAAATGAGGCGAAAAATATACGCCGACGAGAAAGTTTCGAATTAAGTTACGAAATTCAGTGTATTTTGAATTTATGTGAATAGAACTTTCTGCTTTGAGATATATCCAGAAAATATTTTATGGACTCTTTTGAGCCAAGACTTTTGAGTATGTTCGAGCAGTACATTCGAAATATGTAGTAATAGTTTATAGTAGTAGAAGTAAATAGTAGCCGTTTTGTGTCCGTCCGTCCGTGTGTCCATTCTAATTCCAGCGTGCAAGTATGGTCCTGTAATGATCATGCGGGCATTTTCATATTTCACGACAAAAAGTCGCGCGGAAGCTCGGAAGCGATTATGAAACTTTTAAACATTAGCGGTCACAATACACTTTGAGATCGTTTCGAACGTCGCTTAACTTTGCCTAATAATAAAGATCGACGCAGGCTGCTGGTTGCGAGTGCCTCTAATGTTGACTCAACCAATACAGTTTATAAATATAGGAGTCTTCAAGAGAAGTGTGAACAGACATTTACTAAGTTAGATGCGGGGTAGTTATTTAAATGATTAATTGGGGACACGAAGACACATCTAAATACCTCTTTGCCGTTGCAACAATTATAAACTAAGTATAGAATCATAATTATAAATTATGAGCATTGATTATTTGTCAATACGTGGATTAAATATAATAATAATAATAAATAAATATCTTTGGTCAACTTGACACGGCCATCTGACTCCAAACTAAGCAATAGCTTGTACTATGGTGATCAGACAACTGATAAACATACACATATATTTTTAAATACATACTTATATAGAATTTTACGTCCAGATTCACAAATCAAACATTCCTGCTCATCACAGAAATATTTGACCTGGGTGGAAATCGAACCCACGACCTTCGATGCAGCAGTCGGGTTTACTAACCAATAGACCAACCGACCTGTCAATGGCAATAAACTTTAGGAAAAAAAATACGAACATGCAAATGCTAGGGAAGCAATGACGTTAATATGAAGTCATATTAAGTTATTCTTGGCCAATGTCTGCGAGGCGATGGCTCGGTAATGGATTGCTAATATTGGCTAAATCTCATAGCGTCCTCCCTCGCTCAGATAAGCCCCGCTCATCCGTCTTTCTGTAGGCATCTGTCACAGCGGTACTCAACTTTTTCGCCGCCTTATGAACTGGTAGCCTATTGACTACATTCCGCTGGATTAGGGCGTCTCAGCCCCCCTAGACAAATGTGTTTTCTCTTATCGTTTACACCAGTCGGTAATTCAAAAACGATGGGAATCACATTTATTGCGAAAATACAGGCGTCATATTTTTATGCACATGTCATTCTCATTCTGTTAATACAATTGTGAAAAGGTTAAGAATTAAGTTAGTTCTAATCGCTCTATTTTTATAACTAGTGTGTTTTTGTGGAAAGAACTGACGAAATTGCCATAATATTAATCAAAACGATGGCACCATTTTGTACATTATTTGAATATGGCTACGCCTATAATTACAAAGGTAGAAAACCATATTTTATTCCGTCAAATTATGTAGAAGGAACGTAAGTAAAAGTATTACTAATGAGTTATTTCGATTTATAGCTCCATGATCAGTAAATTACACAAGATCAGGGAATAATAATGTAATTAACCCTTATTTCTTTTGTAATAGATAGCATAAAACGTACTCGTATGCTCATGCTAATTTGCTTATTAACATCGATTTTTCAGAAAGTACATTCCTTTTTACTCTTTATAAAAAAATTGTTTATTCCCGGGACTATGCCGACGTGGAATACCACCTCTTCACCCTCCCTCCTCTTAAACCACATCTAGTCAAGCTCCCATCTTCACCAGATAGAGTTACTTTCGTATTTATAATAATAGTAGGGATAATAAAACTCTTTTAAAATATTCACTATTCTGTTTAACGGTTGAGAATCACTGGCTTACGACAAGCTCATGAAATGCGAAAGGGATGTCGAAACAATAAGTAAAGTGGCAGCCACTGCCGATTGCGGCAGACTGTGTTACGTAGATCTGTCGGATTCAATTGATTATTTGCATTTACTGAGAGACGAGACACCCACTTTATTTATTCATTAATACTGCACAAAGACAAATTAGACGTTAAGAGCTCACTTTTTAGTTCGCTGTTTGATTTAGTACATTTTTGTCTAGTTTTGTATGATTGCATCGTATTAATAACTACCTAATGTTCTGTTCTAGTAGTGTTCTGTATCTAGATTGCCTATTTTTTGGGTTATGAAGTTTTTTTTGGGAATATGTATACCTATTTATAGCTGCGTTGGGGCAGTATATGAAAATTAGTGGATAAAATCATATTAGATATAAAGCTAAGCATGTGTACTAACCTAGATGTGTTCTGCCTTTATATTTTACACGTCGGGAAAGCGGTTATTTCCCGTGGGACAACGGATAAGGTTAATCTAAAAATAGACGGTACATATATATGTACATAAGTCTATGGTCTGATAGTTATGTCATAAGATATATATTAAGCTTGCTAGTAGGTAGACTATATCGCCACTTACCATCAGGTGGGATTGTAGTCAAGAATTAACTTATAATATGTAAAAAAATGGTAATATTGAGTATCCAAATTAAGTGCGGGTAGGTTAAAATTTGATTACTGTTATTAAATTCTAAGCGCTAGTATACTTCAGGCGGTTGTTGTTGCTGAAGAATGATGTTGAAGAATTCAAAGCGCGTTTGTGAGTACATACAAAATGCTCATATTGCTGACACTCGTCTCGTCTAACGCTATGCTGAACGCGCTGTTAGTACGATGCCAACGCGCGTTGAAAATAACGCGTTGAAAGAACAGAGATTAGATTGCTATGCACGCAAGGCATCGCAGATTAGACATTTAGAAAAAAAAGCACATATTTACAAAAATGGTTTTATTTTTATTCAATGTTTTTTAAGTACCTTGCTAGGTGATTTTATTCCTACTTTAAAAGTTGATAAATCTCGCTTAGTCATTATTGCCTCTCAACCGTCGATCTTAACAGCGCCATCTATTGCGAGATGTTTTATTAGGTATAACAGAACCTGGGAAGTGCAATTATTTTTTTTTTGCAGATAAGTTAATATTTGACATCAATCCCACTCGATTGGAAAGCGACGATGATGTCTAAGATATTGGACACACTAGCTTAGTAATTGCCTATTCACTCGTCTCTTAAAGACTCATTCAACAATAATAAGGTATTGGTATCTTAAATGTCTGTTTTTCATGAAGATAGGACCGATTTTTCCCAAAAAAACACGACACAAATTTTTATTGAACATTAAACCTTTCATCATCGATTTATAGACCCAAAAACCCTTAAATCTAAACAAGACACAGTAAAATTTACAATGAAATTGCCTATAATTGTGTTGACGAAAGATATTACAAATTCGAAGTCGTCACAGAATCAATATTAAATATTTGTCTTCGAGTTTGAGCGACATTTCTTTAATGAAAATGAAGAGGGTACCGAACGAGGCCTTTTTACGATGCGAAGTTACTTGAAATATGAAACTGGGAGGGCGGACAGACGCAGTCGGTAGGATTGCCACACGTTATGGAAAACGAAGAATTCTTCTTCTACTACTACATGTATTTATTCGTCATAGAACGAGTACCATTGACGGTTTGGAAGCGACTCATTTTTCTCTATAAAATTATGGTGTTCTAGTTTTTCCTCCGGTTTTGCCCGCGTGGTATGAACATTGATAAAAAGTTGCCTATGTATTATTCCAGATTATAATCTATCTCTGTGCCAAATGTCATTCAAATTCGTTCAGCAGTTTTTGCGTGAAGGAATAACATGCATCCTCACAAACTTTTGCATCTATGTATCTATACTATAACAAAACTCATAGTGTATTTTTGCTGTACATTGAATATTTTTTCAAAATTTTGATGAGGGGGCACTCTAATATCGAAAATATTTTTTTTTGGAATTATTGTCTGCCTGACTGTCTGTCTGAACGCGCATCATGTGAAAACCCGCCGACAGTTTTCGATGAAACTTTGTAAAGTTACTACTTATATCCCCGATTAACATTTGGGATGCTTTTTATTACGAACGATTCCCGGGTTTGCCAGGAATGGGAGAAGAAATTTTGTATGGGAATTTTCTTAAATGTTAACCGATTTGCTTGAAATTTGCAACAAACATGCCATATGCCATGCCAAATGAATGAAATAAGTGTGTCTAATTTTTTTAAATCTTTTGTTATGAAAAGAAAACAAAGGCAAAAAATTTTTTTCAAATTTTCAATACAAGCTACTGGGTGTGATACGTGTATGTGTGTACCTAGAATTTGAAATTTACATATCCTTAACATAATACCTTTAATATAAATTCAGCGTTTCTTTAATTTCATCCTATAAAGGATAAAAAAGGGGGTTGATATTTTGTACTAAAATGCCTCTCAATATACATATATAGTATTTTAGATAAAAATCAGTAAACAAAACGATTTGTTTGAAACTTACGAGTCTCGAAAGATTAAATTTCAACACTCATTTAAACGCATCTCCGGGCGGAAATGCTTAATATTTGTGTACTTTGACATCTTTTTTTACTAAATAACTTTTTCAAAAGGACTGTCGAACATTTTTCGTGCACTCGTTTTCAGTGAAATCATTAAGCGTATCGCTCACCCGCCCTCGACTTGATTTGAGCGGGAAACGCAAGTTCTTACTTTTATTTATTTTCACCTCCAACGATAGCTAAACGGTTTGAACATCGGTCTTTTAAAAGCCTGGTTTTAAATTCCCAACCAATAATTTTTAAAAGCTATGTCCATACCTTTTACAAGTTAATTATAATTTGCTTCAGAGAAAGAACAAATCTTGAGGAAACTGCACTCCTGATTGTTTCCCAAAGAGTTGACGAGGGTATGTGAAGTCACAAATAACCTGTATGGTCGACTATGGCTTGCACCCCTCACTTTGTGTGTTGAGACCCGAGCCCAGCAGTGGGACAATTATGGGTGGCACTCATGACGACCTGATGACAAGGGCTCTTGCAGCTGTTTGTAATAAAATTTATAAACAAAAGATTTTTTAATTTAGTAGTATTTAATTCCCGATACTTTTCCTTTCCTGGACACACTAGCGCGATCTATAGGTAGCGAGCGGTGCGTCGTGTCGGCAACAAAGCCTGGCATTATCGCTGTGCCAGACTCCTTGTAGCGTATTGTGTTACTGTCACTGTCTTCTTCAGCTATTCTTTCACATTTGATTCGTGGCAAGAAAAAATACCCGGCAAATTATGTTTCCGCGGCTATTTTCTTATTTCTGCAAGGTTATGCGACAATGCCCGCGTGCAGTTTTAATCCCCACGGTGACCGAAATTTCGAAAACGCTAGAACAAGTATTTATATATTTCTTGACAACTGCATAAATACAAAGTATCAAGGTTTTATCTTCGACGATGACAAAATTCTATAAAAGATTTTTCGTGTATTTTCAGCACTTCAAGCTTTTTTGGACCCTTGTCTGTCACTGCTCAAAATCTTAAACCGTAATATGTAGGCACTTTAAATATTCACAGAATAAGTACATATCCCTGCTATCACAAAAATTAAAAAAATGGTAATTATAGGGAACACAAATCAAATAAATTGTTTTAGGCATTTTTCGACTAATATTAAGCGATATTAATAAACTCACTTAGCCGAGAAAAAAACAAAAAATCTACAGAGGCAGGCAACCAACCTTTTTACGAATTTAACACACAACTCGATATGTGCTGTCTTACTGACTAAGTTTATAATCGATTAACAACTTCCCACGTCAGGTTGTGACGCAGAACTTGTGCATTTTGTCACATGCTGTTTTTATGGAATATTAATTATGTTATATAAGAAAAATATATACAAAAACTTTCCGTCTTAAACAAGCGTCGTTAACAGAGCAACTTGTTATAATAGTAACCTGCCTACGACAACAAAAATGCAATATAGACGGACATCGCCACGTTCCTGGCTTGAATCGGCAAAATATCCAAAGTCGATTACTGGAAGCAAGCCTGGGAACGCAACCCGACCCTTTGTTCACGTCACTCCGGACCTAACATCGGCCGGTGTCACCATAGTATTAGTTAGATATAATCAATATGTAATAATTTAGTTAATAAAAGTAATTTGTTGAGAATGTCATCGTTTATTCGCACCTGCTGCGCCAGCCTTCTGTAACTAACTCATAATTGTTACAGTACTCAGTTTATATAACAATGTTTCTAAATTACTTTAATAAAACTAGTCCAAGTGTTCAACTCTTATGACAGCAGAGAGTTGACAGCACAGGGCTTCACAATGAATGCCATTCACAAGCGTTTAATGACGCCAGCGGTAATAAACATTTTATTTCACTAATTTGTATTTGTTTACTTCAAAAGAACGTTTGAGGGCTCGGTAACGATGGGAACCAAGGTTTTTAGAGTAGCAGTTTTAAATTTGACAGGCCGTTTGGTTTAGTGGTTAGCGAAGGTCGTAGGTTCGATTCCCACCCAGCTCAAACTTTTTTTGTCATGAGCAGGAATGTTTGTTCTGTGTGTTTGAGTGTAAAAATATCTATAAAAGAATGTATTCAATATATACATATATTTATTTATTTATATATATGTATGTTTATCAAGCGTCTCAGCATCACAGTACAAGTTAACGCTTAGTTTGGGGTCACATGGCCGTGTGTGATTCCGTGCTCTGAAGGCTGTCCATTAAAATGTGTTTGTTGTCATGGGTGTACCGAAGTCGAAGGCCAGGAGAGGTGTTCCTCCATCCCTGGAATTCGGTTAATGTCTGTAGTTGTCGAAAAAGTTAATACTTAACATAATATTGTATATATTACGCACCAAATACAAAACATAAAAGCTTTACGTTTTACATGACTGAAAGTGATCTGAGAGCACGGCAGTGCCCTCGCCAAGTCAAGCAAAGAGCGGTACGGCCATACCATCCTTTTATTGAAGGTCAGGCTAATAAATTTCTAATACGCACATAACTTCGAAAATTTGAGGTGCTCTTTTGTATACTAAGCCGGGCCCTTACTTTTAAAAAAGAAATGTTAAAAGAGTTTCATTGTAGTACAGAACCCTTTGAGAACGAGTCCAAGAGAGAAGAGTACAAATAAAGGCACCGATCGAATTCTAAATTTACACTTATGAAATTCTGAGACGGGCTGGCATCTGTTCCTATGTCAGATATTCCCGTCTCCAAAGTGTCACATACGAATATAGCAAAGGGTTTTGAACTTACATTGTTTTGGCATCCAGTAGGACACTTACACCAAAGAGATTCAATGTTGACAGTTATAATACAAAACATTCCACTTTGTTTTACTTCAAAGGGAGGGTTGTGACGACGTGGAGTAAGGAGGGAAGAGGGAACGGAGGGAAAACTTTATTGTGTTTGTTCGTGTTTCGAGGTACAATAACCTAAAATTCTTTGAAAGTAAAAGGTACTGTCTATTCATGGGATTGGTACTTTGCGGGATGCTTTTATCGCGGGAACACTTCCCGGCGAAACTGTGTCAACTGACAGGGATAATTCTTAACAAGTTTTGTTAAGTGACTTGCTTTTTGTTTTATAACAAATAATACAACTTTTATTATGGCTTAGAGAATAATCGGGTAGTACAGGGTAGATGATGAACAATTATTATTATAAAGTTAAATTATTATTTAGTTGTTTTATTTTTATTTTGAAATGGTTTCCTCATTTAATATGATGCGTTGGTCATAAGTTGGTTTAAAGCGATAGCTGACGTGGTCAAGTAGGATATGGATGATCTCTAGTGGTTTTTATTGCTTCATTCGTGCTTCGAAAGATACGTAAGGAATTATGGCAGAATTAAGATTTCTAAATTTTGGATGTTCATTACTCCACTTATTTACAACGTTGCAGGATATGGATAATCTTCAGTAATGAGGAGAAACTCGTACTCCATAGCAATTATTAGGCTAACGCAATCATATAGATATATATAAACGAATGTTTGTTTGTTCTTTATAGACACTGAAATAGTAGTAGATGGAGCACCGATGTCTTTGGTAACTTTGTTCAGATTCATCTGGATTAGGTTTTGGCAACAAAATTATTTCGATCGAATATGTCGTCTATTAGTAAACGCGCGCCGGGTACAGCTAGTATATTATAAGGTCGTTAAAACGTTTATAAACTTAATACGCATAAAATTTTCTTTTGTAATCCTTTCATGTTGTTTCATTTAATATTTTGCTAGAAACAGAACATAGGGTATATAATCAACTGGGTCGAAATATCGTTGCAAAAACATACATATGTATGTATATCGTGTGTATCCGTAACATAACATAATTATGTAATTAAATAGCTTACAAAATTTCTGCAACATATATCTCCTTATCTTATTCTATAATTACATAAATTTCACGTCTGAGTGTTTCACATTCAGCAAGCATCACAATATTACTTCGAAAATGAGATTCCGCCTCCGTCTGCGTTTCCTTTCCGTTTGAATAATTATATTTGTGCGGCATCACGGCAGAGCACACAGCTTCATTTTCATACACCATTTCCAGAGCCCTGTTCATGTTTTCTGGGAATTCATTATCTCTGAGGGTACTTTTACGGAATTATTTAAAATATACGTAAGCTGTGATATCACTGCGTAACGTTACTCGACCCAAGTTATTAAGGAACTTACTGTTCGAGTACTGAGCTTTTCTGTCATCTCAAGAGAAAGATCTCTTCAACCTTATGGTGATGAATGTTGGTTAATACAAAAATATTTTACGTTTCGATGCTTCACAAGGCATAGTTCAAATTCTGAGTTCTTTTGTTCACCGTTTCGGTGCTCGTAATAAATATTGTAGTACCCGAAGTAACTAACCTGGCCCCCTAGAAGATGGCTTCTCTGTTATCGTTCCCGCCAAACGCTAATTATGAAATGTATGGGATTTTTTTTATTGTTAGTTTCGTTTTATTCGATTATTTAGTTTTATTCGTTTATTGCAGAAAAGCAGACGTTATGATTTTTCTGCTCTTAACGTCTTTCCCATACATTTTTGAACCAGCCTTTGGCGCGACCGGCAGCAGAAAAGGCATTTGTCTCAAGGCCCTGTTATATGAATTATAATCCTGGAGTATGTATCTTGATACTGGAATTATAAACATACACTTTAGTCTTTAATAAAAAACCTGATGCGACTTTTCCGCTAGATTGTATGGCACGGTGCTAGCACCGTAATTATTTTGTTTTGAAACGAAATTAGAATTACTGCTTAATTTAAATTAAGGAAATAGAATATTATATGTCTTTGAATTTTTTTATTTGTATACCTACCAAGTGTCAACCTAGATTATTTTTTGTTCCATGTATTTTAATGACAGAATATACATATATATTTTTTTGTATATTCTAGGCGCTGGCGGCGGCATGCTGGGCGCGCGGCTTAAGTCATGGATGGAAGCGCAGCTAGGGCGCGCCAAGAAGCGCAAGCAGAAACAAACGCGCCAGAGCACGCCGCCCGGCCCCGCGCCGCCCCCGCACCTCTCCTCCCCCGAGAGCGCCTACAGCACCGGCTACTCCACCGACGGGACCTCACCCGGCGCACCGCCCGCCGCGCCGCTCACAACCCCGCTCGCCGCGCCGCTCGTAGCACCCCCGCCGCCGCCCGCGCCACCTACTACACACCTTTACCATGAACCTGCGAGAGTAAGTTTATAGGATATTTTATAAGATTAAAGTGCGTGAGTGCACATACGGCCGATGCGCTTACAGCACCGGCTACGACATCGACGGGACCTTATCCGGCGCTCCGCGTTGACAGCCGCGCCTTTCCTAACGCCTATGCTACGTAATGCTACGACCGCCCGTGCCACTCAGTACACATATTTTATATAAAAGAAAAAAATTGTTATAACTACATAGATCTTCGAGGAATCTTTTTAAATTAAAGCACATTGATTGTTTGGGTAAGGACGGATATTATGTATGATTTAAAGTCCGCAAAGAAACAGTTCTGTAAGAAAATTACATATTTTATAACTATTAAACTGTCTAAAAGATACGATTGTCTCAAACTACGAGTAAGAAAATACATTTCAAGAATAATCCCACCTAATATCCGGCTTATTCCTGACAACCTCAGAGTAGCTTTGTTAGAAATCTATTGTGGGAAAAATATAGTTTTCTCGAGTATCAGCGGTGAAATCTAAAATACAACTTTACTTTAACCAACAAAACGTTCAAGATACTTTTACGTAGTACCAACGTTAAGGATGGAAATTGCTTAAGTCGCTCGTGTCTGAGTTAGTTTATGGAGCAAGGCATTTCAATTCAGATCCTTTTGATAGCGAAAAGAATTCTATTCGGTCTACGTGAACGTCCGGCCATTTTATTGAAGTATAGCTTCCTCTTAACGGAGCATTGTAAGATTCTTTAGGGTTCCGTATGCCTGTTAAACTGACGCCTGAACCGCTCAGCTAGTTATCAGTTGTTTTCAGTTTTCTATCTTATCCTACTATTATACTAATTATATTATAAATGCGAAAGTTTTAGGTGTATGGATAGATGGATAGATATTTGTTATTCCTTCACGTAAAAACTGGGAAACCAATCTGGATGAAATTTTGCACAGGGATAGATTGTAATCTAGCATAAAACAGACTACTTTTATCTACAAACCACGCGGACGAAGCCGTGAGCAGACTCTAATACTTTTATAATAACAATAATAATTAATATGTTTTATTTCGGAACAAGTGCATATGTTATATACGGAACCCAGACAATATTTGATATTGGGTATGCCCGGTTTTATTTACTCTGTTAGAATCTCCGACAGACGATATCTTTAGCGTCTCTTGTACTTGAAACGTAGTCTCTATTGGAACTTGGGCCAAATATTGGAGAACGGTACAGAGCAATAATGTAGTAAGGTTCTAAACTATGTTGAACATTCTGTGAACAGTAAGTACCTATTTAAAATAGGTAGCTACCGGTACCGGCGTTTGTAATGGTAAAAAACCTTTATAATACCATTAATATAATTTTTTTAGCTCGACAAAACCAACAATTGTCAATAATTTCACCATGTAAAAAGGTAAAAAGTTAAGTATAATATTAATCACAATATTTATACGCTGACTGACGAGAGGTTTGTTTGTACGTCAGTTGTGACCCATAACTGTACCACACTTGATACCCTTATTGATAAGGTAAGAAAAAAAATCCTCTCTATTTTTCATTTGCGGGCGCAATTATAAACCTCCTTCTGACGCAGTCGGGTAAAAATATTGCACTCTTTCAGACGCAGTCGGGTAAAAACATTACCCTCCATCTGACGCAGTCGGGTAAAAACATTACCCTCCATCTGACACAGTCGGGTAAAGACAGTAACCTCCTTCTGACGTAGTCGGTTAAAAACATTACCCTCCATCTGACGCAGTCGGGTAAAGACATTACCCTCCTTCTGACGCAGTCGGGTAAAAATATTACTCTCCATCTGACGCAGTTAATAAAAACAGTAGTTCCAAGTGGGTCGCGAGTTCTAAAACAAACCTAGTTAACACTGAGCTGCATCGTTAACTAAAACTTGTTAATTATTTACGGCACGCATATTTAATTAGTCTGAATCGGAACTTTACCTACCGAACTTGAAGATACAAAAGGCCATTATTTATTTAGCTGAAGGGTGATTAAGAAATCAAAACTTTATCTGCTAGTTTAATTGGATTAATTGTGCGGTGGGGATTTGAAAAAGGACAAGGAGATAAAAGGAGCGCGTTTCAAAGGCGACAATTGCCGTGCTAATATATTTATATTCTTATTCAAATAGATTTAATATAATTCCAGTCTTTAAGAGTCTTACTGTCGCACTCATGGTCGTTATTGTTTATTTAAATCGCGCCTTGCAGAATCTGATGCGAAAGTAGCTGTCTGTCTCTCTTTCCATGCTTAAAATACTTAAACGATTTTGATGAAACTTGCTACAGAGGCAGAATAGAACTTCAGGAAAATCATAGGATTCTTTGTTTTGCAAAGAGCTTGAGTGGCTTGAAATAGAGCATGAGAGTTCATCATTATCCAAGATAAAGGCATTTTATATTCATGCCCTACATTTACTGTGGGGGGTGAAGAAGGGGGAGGGGTTGAAAACGGAAGTCAAGAGAAGGGTTAAGATAGGGGGTGTCCGTGCGGACGTAGTCGCGAGAAAAAGTTAATCATTATTTACTCTGTACGTGCACTTCGTCTTTTCGCATTCAAAACTGGTAAAAATAGGTCTTTTACAACAATTACTATTACTCGAATATGTAGGACAAAGAAAATACAGTTAATATAAATTATTTTGAATAGTCGAGATCACACGCTCGCTGTACGTCTCTGCCGAGTTGCGTCGCGTGGCGGCACGTTGTTCGCATATACTCTATTATTTATTAAAATTCTGTATCATCGGGTTTGTGGTCCTCCTACGTAACGACGTAACTTAGTTTTATGTTTTTTGTGTATATATAGTAGGTGGGAATATGTTGTAAGTTTTTTTAAAACCCTCGATTTTTCTATATCTATACTAAAAATAAAAGTGTAACGGGGTCAATACTGTACATTAAGTAATTTTGATGCAAGGAGGCTTTGTTATAGATATAGAGACTAAAACATTTTTTTTGGATTTATTGTGTGCCTCTCTGTTCGAGCTTCACGCAAAAACCATTGAACAGATTTAAATGAAACTTGGCATACTCGTGGTTTAAAACCCGAGAATGGTTATAGGTTTTATTCCAGAAAACTGCTTCGTTCTTGTGGCTTAATAGGTTTAACTTAGTATGGCAACTCTGAAACTTGGACAACTTTTCATCCGAAGCGAAGCGAGGGCAATTTCTACTAATTAATATGGATGGTTCTACCAATTTTTATAGACAATTTCTTTATAAGATTGGACAATAAATATTCCTGCAACCTGTTCCTATAAAATTGTCCTTTACCCACCAATTGTAGTATTTTTATAAAAACAATGCTTGATAGATTACCTATAAATTATATGTAAACCACAAATGTAGGTAAACGGTTGCTATGAATAAGGCTGTTAACTTTATAACAAGCATCCGACACCAAGTGTTTCGATAGGCGTGTATCGATCGATACTGAATGAGTTAACGGGCACTAAGAACGACGGCAAGACTCGATGACTCTTCGTCTTGTTCCAACAATTTTCCGGCAACAGTTAAAATTTTAATTTATACATTAATACGTAACATTGATTTTATTTAGTTTATATGTATATGTATGTGCATATTATTTTAATTATCTTAAATTATTATTATTTATGTGAAAATGAAATAAAAACTTAGTTGTAATATCACGTTAGCTAGGTCAGCCAGTAATATTATTAACTTTCGAGGTGGATATTTGGCCTATTTATTTATAAAGCGTCTCTTCACTTCAACATCGCATGATTTGACCCTTTCAAAGGTCAAACAAACAACACGAAAAGAAATAGATTTAGGATCTGTAATTTACACGCGGCCCGCTCGCATTTTCCTCAATATTTACTTACGAGATTATATTTTTGGTTCGACCCATCGTTTGCGTCACGGTTGGTCGTGTTGAAAGGGTCGGACGGTTAGACTTGTTAAAATTTCAGACGGTCGCAAACACCAGCTGTCATCGGGAGTTGCTTGTGTCTTTATTCTATTTTCATAACCTCTGCCGTATTGGGGTAACCTCGAACCTCAATCCCATGTGGTAGTCCAGAGTCAAATTCAAATGAAGTCATCCCATAATATTGGTATTCGTTAGGCTTACCAGACTTGTTTGAGTGGGCTACCACAATTTATCGTGTTCCAACTAAAGCCTGGAGAGGCAAAAGCGCTGGTTGATTTAGTGGTTAATAATAATAAACCTGACTGCTACATCGAAGGTCGTGGGTTCGATTACCAGCCAGGTCAAACTTTTCTGTGATGAGCAGGAATGTTTGTTCTATGTGTCTGGGTGTAAAATTATCTATGTAAGTACATATTTAAAAAACCATATATGTATGTTTATCAGTTGTCTAATCACCATAGTACAAGCTAACGCTTACTTTGGGGTCAGATGGCCGTGTGTGAGTTGTCCAAAGATATTTTTTTTATTTTTTATTTTGACGCTCCTGTTCACTTCACTTGAAACGAGAACGTCAGCCTCGTCAACGCTACTTTTACAGTGGCCTACTTTCAAGAGTAAATGGCCTATGTAACTTTAAGTAGCAATTTAATGTTACGAGAAATTGTATTTAGCCTGATGTTAAGTTAGGCATGCGAATTGTTTTATTTTATTACAATAGAAGACAAAATTCAACGGTAGTATTTATTCGGGCCCCTCCGCGCCTCCGCGTAGTGCCAATTTCAATAAAAAGTTGCCTATGTCGCGCTATAGACCATCAACTATCACCACATAAAAAACACGTCCGTCTCTCCGTTTCGATGTGAAGGATGGACAAACACACAAACATTTTTAATACTGTTAAGGATTGTGCTAGTTGTTGTTCTTTTGCAGTTTGTCAAGTAAACCATTTGAATTAGCGACCTGTAGATTGGTCGAACTTATTGCGGTTGTTTGATTAAGTTATACACACACACAAATATCATACCCCCCCAGCCCCGTAGACGATTTCCTGTGATCTTATATAAGTCGAGTGAAATTGAAAATAGAATACCTCTACTAGCAGTTCGTGTTCCTATAAGACATCTCATAATGTCTTTCATCATACAATGTAATCATTATCATGTTACATTTATTCCCATCATACAGTGTATCAATATTATCATGTTACATTTATTCCCGTCATACAGTGTGTCAATATTATCGTGTTACATTTATTCCCATCATACAGTGTATCAATATTATCATGTTACTTTTATTCCCATCATACAGTGTATCAATATTATCATGTTACTTTTATTCCCATCATACAGTGTATCAATATTATCAATGTTACATTTATTCCCATCATACAGTGTATCAATATTATCATGTTACATTTATTCCCGTCATACAGTGTGTCAATA
>DWJZ01003185.1:0-17603 GCA_018249125.1 Asbolis capucinus
TAAGTCGTGTAATTTCTGCGCACTCTCCAAAATAATAGATAATCAATGCATTGTGATTCTAATTTGCTGAGTTGGTAATGATCAATATACACGAGCGGTGTGCAACGTTTTTTAAATACACTCGAGTGAAGAAGCCCTTTTTAATTCGACATTTTATTTACTCTATCACGAAGCGTCATAATAGCAAATATAAAAATACTAGGTTTTTCTCGCGTATTATGTACACCATTTCCTCTTCCCCTCTGCCCCTTTTTCACCCCTCACATTCAACATCACATTTCGTGCCTAAACACAAAGTGTTTCGCTTATATCTTCGATAGCGAAGAACTGTCATCCCTCTCAAGCATCTCTTAAAAAGTATCCTATGTTTTTCCTCAGTTCTACCTCTGTACCAAATTTCATCAAAAACAGTTCAGTAGCTTATAAGTGCAAAGGTAACACAGACATAGAGTTACTTAGGCATTTATAACATTACATTAGGGAGGTTAATAGGCACATAAAAAGCATAGAGTTAATCTTTAACCAAGCGAGTACTACACTAAGCAACCAACCAAACTCTCAGTGAGCTCCCCGGCGCTGACGACCAGCCCCTGCAGCACGTGGTACCGGTACGCAGGGTAGCCCAGCAACTGGACAAGCCGCGGCATCGTGTGCCCGGGGAACAGCCACAGCACCACGTTGCAGCTCTCGCTGCTGCCGCCCTCCTCCTCGCGGGGGCGCAGCTCCACTTCCTCAGAGGGGAAGATACGCTTCAGAGCGTCGTGGTTCGGAATGTTAGGGATTTCTGGCTCGCTGGAATAGTAAACGGAAAAGAATGGTCAAAATCCGATAAGATAAATACATATTTATATTGAACCCAGACACAACAAACGTTCCTGCTCGGTACAGAAAAGTTTGTTCTGGGCGGGAATCGAACCCACGGCCTCCGGCGTAACAGTCAAGTTCACTAACCACTAGACCAAACCAAACATGGAATAAACATACATCAATTTAGCTCAAATTTAAATAATTTATTTCGTCTTAGGAATCTATCTTCATATGCGTCCCCAAATATAGATGATTCCTATGTATAAGGACCACTGCAATAATTTGAGTATTTAATTTTTTTTTAATTAATCGTTTCCTTTTACTATAATTAAATATATGCACTACTAAAAAATACATATGTAGTACTGTGCAAAATAGTAACAATGCTAATTTTCTTAAGCTTCAGTTGTAGGATGTACAGAATATATCTAATTGAAACTTAGAAAGTCGGTGTAGAATAATTATGTTTTTGCACTATGACAATTATAAGTGGAGCCGTCCACATGCACTTTTTTGGACGACTTTGTACCTTTGCCCGTATTCTAGGGAGGGCAGGCAGCTACCCCCCTCTTGAACTGTCATAGATTTGTGAAGTGTAAGAACACGTATATGTTTGTCTATGGCCTGTATCTCTCATATTGTGATAGGAGAGCCAAGCCCAGCAGTGGGACAGTTGGTTGAACTTACTTATAAATCAAGGAGGTGAATATTCTCCCGGCGTGCGCGCGCGTGCGGTCGATCTTCTCCACGGCCTGTTGGGCAATGCCGCACATCACCTTCAGGACTAGACCCGGAGTCAGCAGGCCTGGGGCCTCCACCGCACATTGACGACAGATCGACAACAGGCCTGTAACACAATCAAATGAAAATCAATCAAATTGTATTCTAATCACGTTCGTACATACATATAATAAAGATCTGATCGATGTCTGTACATGGAATTTGACATGACTGTACATGGATATTTTGATGATTACAGGGGATTTAACTAGGAATAGAATCAAAAATAGTGACTTTTAGATCTTTTGTCTCATTATTCGTTTGTCTGTTAGTGTGTTTGTAGGCGCTTATTTAAAAAACAGCTGTTCAGCTTCGTATAAGGAGTTCACTGATAAATTGAATAAACATTTAATGTCTATTTTATATAAACTAGTTATAAATAAAATATCAATTTAAATAATCCTACTTCTGTAAATTCGAAACATTTTCGTTTTAAATTACTGAAAATAGGCTTACCAGTCATACTAGCCTCCCGCACCCAGGCACCAATATCCCCCCTCATGTCAATGGTGTACTCTTGGAGACACTCCAGCAAGGCATCCATTATCTCCCCCACATATTTCTCAACCCCATCCACGATCCCCTGTGTTTGACACACCTCCGTGAGCCCTATAACAGCGTCCCTGCGTGACTCCGCCCATTTTTGAGTTCCCTCTGTCACTTTTGTGCAGTCTATGAGAGATTGGATCACTACTTGCAGATTCTCTGTTAGAATATATTTTGGTAAGGATCCTGTAATCAATTTTATAATTAAAATATATATTTATATATTAAATATGTACTTATGAAATAAAATATGAAATTTTTAGCATTAACTCAAAAATATGATTACCAATATAGACAGATTAATACTGTGTACCCTCTTTTACGAGAATTACGCGACAAATTTGAAACAATTAGAGCTTATATAAAGTAGGCTAATATTTTGAAGTGTAGAATGCTAATATTTTATTTAGCAATGCATCAGAAATACATTATTTTAACAAATAAAGTCATTACGCACACCACATTTGACACACACTTTCGTTTGTCGATGTCAATGCTGCCTGTAAAAAATTAACTCTATTACATGCGTCTTAGTACATACGCTTGAAATTCAACATAGTACAGAGCTAGTAAACTAACCAAAATTTAAAAAAAAGCGAAAATTGAAATTATTCATAAAATACAACACAATATTTATATTACAGTATAAATTTTTTTAGAAAAGAAAATTAATTCTATGAGTGCAATCTTAATTACAGCTAAACAATAAAATTTCACAGAAAACATAACCAAAATATAACATTTTAACGAAAACATTTGTTAAAGTTCTATGCAAACATTTCCAACTGACTAAAGTAATATAAAATATTTCTACAAAAATAATATGTAAAAAAAATTACAATATACATATATATATTCTAAAAGTATTAAATATGAATATATTTATAAAAAAAACAAACAAAAAAGAGCGAAAAAAAAGACAGCTCGTGAGGGATTTGAACCCCCGACCACCAACATTAAGGGTATAAATGGGCGCTCTAACCGCTGAGCTAACGAGCCTGTATGAGTAACGCTTAAAAATAGGAACAGTAACAGGAACAGAACTATAGACTATTTTAGATTCTAACATCATCAGATACAAGTCCATCTCTTACTTCTAGTAAAATCTGTTTTAAGGCGTTCTCGCTCGAGATATCAAGAATAGAACATTTTACCCATATTGGGGCGGCTTGTCAAACATCAATCCCATACTGGCAAGCCCGAAGCAACAAAAGTCAGCTGCCCGGTGGTAAGGCGATTATAAGATACAAAAAAAGTCAGCTGCTCGGTGGTAAGGCGATTATGAGATGCAAAAAAAGTCAGCTGCTCGGTGGTAAGGCGATTATAAGATACAAAAAAAGTCAGCCGCTCGGTGGTAAGACGATTATAAGATGCAAAAAAAGTCAGCTGCTCGGTGGTAAGGCGATTATTATAAGAAGCAAAGAAAGTCAGTTGCTTGATAATAGGGTGAGCGGAAGGATTGCGGATGGCTATAGCGATATATTGCTTCCCTTGTTTCTTCGTTATCCGTGCCCGCACTCTATTGTAAACGCGGAAATACACTCTGCTACAGTCTAACTAATGAAAATTAGGAAAAAACGAAACGAAAAATCTTATTATATTCACCCTGAACATAGGCAGAAATGTTATTAATGCTTGCTTTTAATAAATAAACTGGAGTATAACGGTTAAAATACGAATTTAAATAGAAGAAAAATACAGGAATGCACACAGATTTGACAACAAGATGATGAAACTGTTTGATGTTTAACAATTCGTAATGTTTCTGTACTGTTCGTTTATTTAAAACTCTTAACTTATAATTCGTTCCCAGTAAACATTTTCATCTTTACATTTCCATTCTCCAAACATTAACTTTTAAAATAATCTACAAAAGTAGTACAATAAAAAAAAATGCAAATTATATTTTATACTGTAATATAGATATTAAAAAAAATTTATTTAATAAGCAAAAAAATAAACAAAAAAAGACAGCTCGTGAGGGATTCGAACCCCCGACCACCTCTATTATGCGTACAAATGGGCGCTCTCACCGCTGAGTTAACGAGCCTGTATAAATAACGCCAAACAATTGCAATAATGCATCAATGCATCGAGAGATTCAGAAGAACTTGTCACACAAAAATGTGCGTCAAATGCATGACAGTGTGCGTTTATATAACGAACGTTAGTCCTAAAGGACTTTATAGGAAGAAAATAGGACTTAATATGGGAAATAGTACTTAATGGGCAGAAATAGGATTTAATTTAACAAGCCGGTTGGTCTAGTGGTTAGTGAACCTGACTACTACACCGGAGGTCGTGGGTTCGAATCCCACCCAGGTCAAACTTTTCTGTGATGAGCAGGAATGTTTGTTCTGTGTGTCTGGATGTGGAATAGAAATATCTATTTAAGTATGTATTTATAAGTATATGTGTATGTTTATCAGTTATCTGATCATCGTAGCACAAGCTAACGCTTAGTTTGGGGTCAGATGGCCGTGTGTGAGCTGTCCAAAGATATTTACGATATTTTTATGTTCAATGGCTTCAACGCCGTCCCCTTAGTCCAACACTTCTGTCAATACGTACTGATTTACTGGTTACAAAGTAGCGAATGTTATGGCTATTTTTTAATGCCTGAATACGCCTATAATGTACTCCACCACGCTACTGCAGCGTCGCTGATGGAGAGATTAGGAGCCAAATGTCGGAAGTATTTATACCACCCAAAAGCTGATATGGCTTAAAGATTGATATCTAACGATGTAATCAAAACCTTTATTTGTCCACTGCGTCCGTTGTTGCTTACCTATGCCAACTGAAAACGAAAACATTAGCTGCAAGGCCATGAAGCAATCCCATGAAGACTAATATCTCGGTATACAATACCTAACCGTCAATGTCGGCTACAACTGATACGAATCGGTGACGGGACCTATCACGTGGCTTGTATGCTCTTTTATAGTCTGCTAACTGCACACAGCGCGCGTTGCTACGCATCAACTCATCAACCATGTGATGTGATGTGATGATCGATACAATTTTAGTACTAAAACCTATTCCAGACAATCCTGAACGAAGTTGGTAAAAAAATCAATGCCCTATCTTCTGATTTTTCAGAGTCTATAAAGGACAAACAAACAAACTCACAAATTTTTATATATGCAGATTGCTATAAAGTTGTTAACATAATAGAGTCTATTAATAAATACACTACTTTAATAAAAGTTGCAAAGGATTATAAACTTCAGGTCTTACAGATTTAAACCAACTTTATAAAAATCTGAAAGATTCTTCAAGTTCTAACTTTTATACTTGAAACCGGAACCTAAGTAATAGTCGATTTTGCTATAGCCTAGTAGGTAGGTGAATACAAAGAAGACAGGAAAGCGAAGAAAATGCTGAAGCAATCGCCATAGTAACCATACCAACTGACCTCAAACACACCAACAAAGATAAAGCTTTAGAGTGGGTGACAGAAGAAAAAAGGAGAGGGTGCTGGCGAAAGGAGGGAGACAAAAGGAGAACAACTGGCTTTCAAGTGCCCCAGCCGGTACAAGACGAATCGTTCGTCATCGTTTTTTAGTGTTTCGTGCTTCGATCAAATATTACGTGCCCTACGTAATATTTTATCTTAGACCATTCCTTGGTTCAGGTTATTTAGCAAATCAAATTCGAACCCAGCACCTCTATTTCGATTTTAAAATTACTCAGTAATCTCTACATATATGTACATATAATCTAAAACGTCTATTTGATCGGCCCGATATTGGCGCTGTTTTATATTAAAATGTCGAAAGCTGACAGTCGCCAAATTGCATTAAATGTCACATCACCGTATCCACCAATAAACGCAGCCCTTATGATAAGCTTGATGGAAGTCTAGAATGTCACAAGGAAACACCCTCTAAAAGATACTGAAATTTTGTATGGCACAGCACGTTCATTGGACATGTCAGTGAAATCATACTATATGTAGTAACATTGTATGATATGACTACCCTATATCAGATATTATAGTTTTATATTATTACAGTCGTAATTGGGATCGAAGCAATCATTGTGCTCTGTGTATCGAATATTTGATGATTGAAATTTGTGATTAACGTCCATAATTTTGAGTTTACAATTAGTTTGATGAGAAGCACTAAATATCTTTGAACAACTCGCACGCGGCCATTGATACCAAATTAAGCGTTAGTACTATGTGATCAGATAATTGATAAACATACATATATATTTTCATTATGCACTTATATATGTAGATATTTTTACACCCAGGCTCATAGAACAAACATTCCTTCTCATCACAGAAAAGTTTGACCTGGATGGAAATCGAACCCACGACCTTCGGAGTAGCAATCAGGTTCACTAACCACTAGACCGGTCATAATATAAGTTATGTAACACTATTTATAAAAATTAAAAAGCAATAAAATTTAAAACAATAATTTCTAAATTTAACACGAGAATTATAAAAAAAAATATCTAGACTTAAAAACAAAACAGAACTTCTAAATGAAAAACAAGACAACTTAATTCAAAAGTCGAAGTCCAAATTGCAGGACTTTTTATTTCAAATAAGACTTCTAAAATTCAAACTTAACGTTACAACATGCCATCTAATTTAAAATACACATTTATGTATTACTTAAAAGAAATCGGTGGATATTTATGAAAATAAATCTCAGATTTTTTATTTAATTATGTAATACAGGGGTTCACAATCTTTTATAACTCGTGGCGCAGTTACAAGTTTAGTAAAATGTCATATTTGAAAAAGATATTCGAAAGAAATAGGTACCTACAATAATAGTAGTAAAGTTAGGGACCTCGGAACAAAAACGAAAACATCCACAGTATGAAACTAACTTTTTTATTATAAAAGAATTGAAACAGAAAACAACAAGGAAGACTAAAGAAACTATATATAAAACACCCAATATTTGAGGTGTCGGATAATGATAGAGAATAGACTCAAAGCGCCTCTCTTTACTTTCTACGGCGCACCAGGCCGCGGCGGCGCACACTGGAACCCCTAGTGTAATTAATAATGTCTTTTTTCCCAAACAATTTTTTTACTTTTCTTTAAATATTTTACGTTGTCGATTAACCGCGAATGTGGACGGAGAAGAGATCCTTCCGTGGCTTGAATTTCTTCAAAGTAGCCTCTTACATATTTAGTCCATACATTAATCCCTGTTAAAGGCCTCTAACACCATCCATCCATAATAACATTCAGAGGCGATAATCAGATTTGTGGTGTTAGTCTAATGTGTACTGAATGTTTAATCAACGCCAATATCGCTTTGTAGTTTGTGATTTCCCGTGCTCAGTTGATTTAATACTAATACAGTTAAATTATTAACGGCATACCTTCTAATCGCTGAAGAGGCCTAGAGCATACTTATTATATTACTTCAAATCACACAAAAATAATTAAGATATTTTCAATATACTTATAAATGACAAATATGTCGATTCAACACATGTTGATATGGTGACAGCCTAGTGTTTAAGAATTCGGCCTCCTGCTTGGGAGGCCGGGTTGGAGTCTCAAGACGGGCACTTCCGAATTTTCGGAGTTATGTAGGTTTTTAACATTTATATGTCACTCGCTATAACAGTTGAAACCATCATGAGGAAACCTGCCTGCCGGGGAATTTGCAAAACCCAAAGGTGAATGAAGTCTGGCGATCCGCGCTTGGACAGCGTAGAGGACTATAGCCTTAACCTTCTTACTCAGAGATGAAACCCATGCTCAATAGTGGGCCGTGATGGGCTGAGATGGTAAATGTGGATTTGTAGTTTTACTGGCCAGTCCAAGTGATAGATGCAAGTCGCCTGAAGCCCACGAACACCTGGTAACAACTATAATTGACGTGCTCTCCGAAGCACGGAAGCTCACTACAAAGTTTTACCACCCGCGCCGGTCTATACCTGTATTTCGTCGATCTCTTACAAATTCCATTAACACAAGCCGTCCTATAAACGTTTTGGGCAATGGGCTAGATCAGAACAATAGAACTTCCCCATGCAGCGAATATCGGGTATATGTGACCTGCGTTAAGTTAAATTTAGTTCAACACGAAACTGCAATTATTAGAGTTGCGATCGTGGCTGCGAGTTTGGCTCATAGTGCTTTGTTGGAGAAATTAGGAACGATTGAAAAGTTTGCATTATTAAGCTATACCAATTTTCAAAACCTGTTATTGGCTCCAAGGTCTTGGTTAAGTGCCATTATTATTTGAAGTAGTAAAGTATTTATAGCCACTCTGGTCTCGATTAGCTTTCTATGTGGGATCTATTCCTTCTGTTTGTCGTTCGCTATTGGAAGATTTGAGAAATTGTCACGGTCTTGCGCCAAGCGTAGGGCTGTCGGCTTTTAGTGTTCTGATGTTGGAAAAAATCCGTCTCCAGCTAATATGGATTCTCTGATAACATCTCAAGTGTTTCGATACGTTTCTGTATGTTATTCGGCGGGTCATTGACATCCTCCCAGCGCAATAATTCACAGACCTGCTATATTTTTATCCCGATATTATGCATCTAGGAAACTTTTAATGCAATACGTCTATTTTTAAAATCTTATTATATTATGACTTTATTAATATCAATAGTTCGATTAATACAGCGTTGTATTTTTCGTTGACCGCAATAACAACATACATACCTAAAGGAAGATATACATACGTATATCAGAGAATACTGCAATTGAAGTAACATATGTACATACATAGCTTGTTGAAGCGGCAATGGACATCGTTGGAGTCGTTTGCTGCATTTTACAAAATCTCACCTATACACAATATCAATTGCACGGCAAGTATTTGTCATGTTTGTAGGTAACATTCGAATTCACTAACAATGTAGCTTTTGATATAAACATACTATACTATTTTTGATATAAACATACGATATTATTACATTTAGAATTTAGAACTTTTATACAAAAATAATGCAAACGAACGACTAGGAAAAGTACAATTAAAGTTACCACGGAGAAGGAGTGCACAAAACTGCTGTTTTATATAAAAATGCATTGAAAATAAATGAAATGACGTAATAAAAATATTACACACACTAAGAAGCATTTAACACACAGATGTTTGACAATTTCAGTACTGTCAAGGACAATTTATTCTTAAATTGAATTATTGTGGAATTGTAACCGCAAACAGAATCTCCAATTATTTTAAATATCAAATGGTTTACAAACGACCCCTCCCACGATACGGACTCGTCCATAACATCAGATCGTGGAAATCTAGCACAAAACAAGGTATGGGTTCAACCCATCGATGACCCACTACTAAGCAAGGGTTTCTCCTCATATAGAGGAGGCCTAGAGCATATTCCACCACGCTGAACCAATGTGGACTGGTCGAGGACAAGTACAAAACACGATATGCTTGATATACAATGGGAGTAATTTATAATCATTTTTATCATTTAAGAAAAAACCGACTTCAAATACCTCCGACAATGGAACTATCACTGTCAACGTAGTTGCAACCAGTAAAATTCGCTTTTTAATAAAAATAAAATTTAAAAATCGAAATACACAATGTAAAGTTATTAACGAATATTAAGAAAACTAAGATAAATGCTAATAACTCAAAAACCACTCGTCAGATGTCGCTTGAAGTTACATGAACATACGGTACAAGTATTACCTTGAGAATAAAAAAAGAATCATTAAAATCAGTGCACTTAATAAAAAGTTATGTGGAAAAGAATTAAAAGAAAAATATTGTTGTTCCAAATCAAATGGGACCACATGACCAACACCAGCATTCGATCAAAAAAGAATTAACGAAATCGGTCCACACATAAAAATGTTCTGAGCTAACATATCATTGTCAACGCAGTCGCAGCCAATTAAATACGCATCATTAATGATACCTTAAAACCTGCCCGTCAGATGTCGTTCAAAATTACATGGCAGCATGAAGCAAGTACTAACTCTTGAATAAAAAAATCATGAAAATCGGTGTATCCAATATAAAGTTATGAACGAACATTATGAAAAACAAAAAAACGTAATGATTTTGAATTATGAATTTTGAATGAACCACCCGTCAAATGTCACTTAGTGACATGCAACTACGGGACACGTATGAAATAAAAAAATAAGTATCAAAATTGATCCACCCAGTCAAAAGTTATAAAGTAAAAACGAAAAACAAAAACATTAAAAGGAACCATAACTCCGAAACTACTCCAAAGAGGTTGGTTTAAAAAAATGGGATCGTTCGCAAGCACCAGCTTCGATCAAAAAGAAATTTTCAAAATCAGTCCACTCAGTAAAAAGTTCTGATGTAACATACATAAAAAACACACACAAATTGAGTACCTCCTCCTTTTTTGAAGTCGGTAAAAAATGTTAACTATCAAGCTCCGAAATTTCAACTCAGAATAGACGTGTTATATTTGAATATTATACCTATTCTCCGTAAAGTTAAACACAGCTTATGCTTGTCGAGATACCATATTAGCTAACACAATACTAGGAAAACGACATTGTTTAGAATGCATTGTGTTCAGCTTTATACAACCTGTTTGAAGCTAGGTGGAGTATGATACTTAGATACCTACAAAGGTATTTTATATTCCACACAATGAAGTTTAAACGTTTGAGCTATGAAATCTAGCTTAAACAGTTTCAACGACACATTATTCTCAGAGTGGGAGGATTTTTCCTAATTCAATTGTAGGTTAGTGGGGCCAGTCGCGAGGGCCCCCTGAGCTTGGCGCGGTGTAAGGTATTGCCTGGTCCTCCTGTAGCTACGCCACTGACTCTTATACACTCTCTTATTTCTTCTCACACACTCTTTTTCATCTCATACTCTTTTTGGGTCAGAAACTGGGTCCCAATGGAGGCAGGGTATCCAGGGAGGCTTCAGTGGTACCGCAGGAGTATACTGGAGCTCAAAACGCCTTTTCTGACCGCCCATGGGGTTTCAGGTCAGAGTTGTCTGAACAACACCAATAACAATGATGACCGGAGAACATAAACTTTCATTATCGTGAATAATAAACATTTTTAACACTTTTAACGGGGTACTGACGATTCAGCTGTTAAGAGCTTCTCCGCCACCGCAGTCTTGCGGTGACTCTGCGATTGCTTAGAAATATCGGTATAAATAACAAAAATCGTGATAACCCATTAAAAGTTTTAAAAACGTGAGCGAACTCTACGACACCTCAGTAATGAGGACCCGTCTCAATACGCTGTTTACAGTTTGAAGTGAGTTTTGAAAGGACTGCCGCTGAATGGCAGAACTACGAAATAACTCTTAACTACAAGATCCAACTTCTTTGAACAGAATTGAATTGTCGAATATTGTAGGAAGTATACGCGTACACAAACTGGTTCCACCCTATTAATAATTCACTAGCAAACACCTCATCCTCCTGCATCTCCTCTTCATCGATGAAGTTACAGCATGGGTGGCGAACCAATGGCACGAGACACACTTTATTTTTATACCTTTCCGAAACAGTGTTAAATATAAAAAAAAATGCGTTCATAAGTGTATTGATAATACATGAAAAAATGTTTTCGATTTGTATTTCGGGCGTCATCGCACACAAAAGTCATTATGCACTTCGAAAAATGTTAAATGAGAATAAGGTATAGAATGAGAGTCAGTACGATGTAATCACTCTTTATACGTTTTCTCTCCTGGTGGTCGTGGTCTACGATGACTTTGGTGGTGGTGGATCATTTCTTTGCTCTCCTGTTGTAGCAGCTCTTGCGATGTGGTTCTATTATTGGCCGTGCGAACGCATTAGGCATGCAACTATTATGCTCCATTATGATGTAATACAAAGTCAAAATTACTTGGAGGCACGTCCGTCCAACAAACTCTTTTTTTAACGGAATGTTAATAAATAAAAGTTTGCTATCTCCTGCCTATAGTGTGCTTTAACACGCTGCTGAACTGTGGGTTGGACGGAATTATACCTCGCACACATTCTCAGTGCACTTTTCAAAGAGAGCATTTTTAGAGTGGGCGGCAATCAAACCAGACAAATACAGCACATTATAATTAAATGAAATACAGTAATCAAATAAAGTAATACTTGTCATATAAATGGATTGTCACTAGAATGATATCTTTATGCAAAATTTCAGCTCCGTAGGAAGCATTATTATTTTGTAAGAGGAAGTGGGTGTAATTAAGCTTGCAAGATTTGACCTGTAACAAACAAATATACAAACATACACTGCAAGTTAAATAAAAGCTTGTAAAAAACAAGGGGGCGCTGTAAAATACCTGACTTTCAAAGAGGGCGGTTGTCAAAATAAGTTAGAAAACCTATGCATTACATGTACAAACTTGCGTGTCGCTTTCCGCTTCCCGCTCTCCGCTGACTATTTCAGCTGCAATTCAACCACAAGACAATTTATCGGCTACTTGTTGATGTAGCTGATACCGTGATTACAATTATGCAAATTACATGTGTTTTGAACGATGGCAGTTGATAATGTTGTTATAATAAATTGGCTCCGTATTAAAAGTTACTGGTTGTCTCTTCGACTGTACCTAGTAATCATTTTGTTGAGGAAGTTAATGATAGGCCATTAATCAGTTGAAAGTTGCTAGTAAAGGTCGTTAATCACCAACGACTCCGAACCACCACAACACTGCCTCGCCTCTTGCTTTGGTTGCACTCAACGCACTAATGCAAACCAGCATTTAAGATTCCAACAAGCCGAGTGGGTAACTTATTTTCTGTTCTTGTAGGGTCTTTACAAATACTTTTACTTCTAAAACCTATGATATAGGCTCATGACAATGACTAACTTTTACTTCATTCCAATATCAGTACAAGTTTGGCTGATTTCTTAGAAATGCTTAGACAGATCCAAGGAGTCAATAGGGACGAGTAAGAGGATGAGCAAACAAAGTTTGCCTTGACTTTACCTTGTCTACTACTAGCGCCATCTACCTTCAAATGCAAACACATGCATCAGACACATCTTTTCCAGATTTATCGGAAAAAATTAGTTACAAACTGACGAACACAGTAATAAAGATCTATACACCGACATTGCTTCTGACAGAAACTTTAACGAAGGTGAGGCTTGTGTTAATTAACATGGAACATAATTTTAAATGAACTTTCATTTGAAAATGAACTTTTTTATTCGGCGCCAGTTTGTTTGTATCACTGGAAAAGTTTATAATTAACTAGAAAGCTTTCCGTTTTTCCACAATAATCAAATTTATGTTTGTCTTAAAAAATTAAAAGGGCTATCGACGCCAGTTCTCGTCTTAGACTACGACAAATATGGAGTACATTACGCTAATATTATAAAGTGTAAAGATTTTATTGTTTGTTTGAATTTAATAGGCTCTGAAACTACTAGACTGATTAAAAAAATCTTTTACCATTAGAATACCTACATTATCCTACATTATCGTTGATGAACATAGGCTATATTCAATACGAGAAAAAATAGGGATCCGCGTGAAAGCTTCGATAATGTGTGAAAAAAATCCGTATATCGCGTATGCTGCGGAAATAATTGACAATAATTTAATACAGGGCATCCTACAAAAAAGTCCGCGACACCATACATCTAACTGTTACAGTTATGTCACAATAACTTGACTTGACTGTTTAATGCTGATTTTTTTCCGAAATTTCTTCCGAAGCGGAACGAGGGCATTTTCTTTTTATATTAATGTTTAAGGATTATTTGTGGTCCCGGGGAAATAATTTGTTCAAGGCCTTCTCAATTATGAAAAGAAACGTTCTATTAATGGTTCCGCTAAGTCAGATTGCCACGCCTTGACAGACCGATTGGGCTAGTGGTTAATGACCCTTACTACTACACCGGAGTTCGTGGGTTCGATTATACCCAGGTCAAACTTTTCTGTGATGAGCAGGAATGTTTGTTCTGTGTGTCTGGGTGTATAATAAAAATATATATTTAAGTATGTATTTAAAAGTATATATGTATGTTTATCAGTTGTCTGTTCACCACAGTACAAGCTAACACTTAGTTTGGGTTCTGATGACCGTATGTGAATTGTCCAAAGATATTTATTTATTTATATGCAAAGATTTATTTATAAGGAAATGAACTTTCTGTACTCCTTCTCTATATAAACTTTAAGTGTGCCAAATTTCATACTCTTCCGTCCGTATAATATTCGTAAAAACGTGTACAAAGTACCGACACTTAGGTTGACGGACGGACGGAGGATCATTCCTTCAGGATTCAGGCCTTCTCAGTATGAGCTTCTTTGCTCAGTAGTAGGCCATCATTGGATCTCTCACAATCTCTCACAACCAACACAGCCGCCGGGCTATGCTGATTCTATAGAAGTAATAAAAATAACACTACAATATTACTTTTGACAGTTGCTAGTAAACCTACTGAGTTCTGGATAGATATATATAATATAGAGAAATATATTTCGAAACTACTTGATTGTTATTACAGCCTAATTAGTAGGAAACAAAAAAGCATTAACCCGTAAACACTGTTGATAATTATCATTATCCTGGTCACATCATTATCCTGCCCAATTATCCTGGCCCGCTTGAAAGCCATTACTGCTAAGTACACGGGTCTCATTACCAAATGAAAGAGGAGTTGATGACACTTCAAATACAGCTGGTCAAGTAGCTAATTATTAAGTTCATCTTTAAGAAGATTTATACAATGCTAGAAATTGCTCTCGCTTCGCTATGGTTGAAGAATTATTCTGTGGTTTCAGATTTGCCATTCTTATTCTAAACACCTGAAAAAGCATTAGATTTAGATGAAATTTAGCATGTTTGCTAAACGCTAATACGTCGCCGTTAAACGTTTCCAGGAAATGTATTCTTAGAACTCAGCATTAAAAAAATTATCGAAGATACGGCAATAATGATCTTTAATAAACGATTCGGGATATTTGTAATGTAGCATGAAAAGCGATTTAAAGATCAAATCTCGAATGCTTCATTTCTCTCAGTACTCAGAATAGCAAAATAAACTGCATAATTAGTTAGCGAATAATGAATTCCAAACAGACCACCAGAATAAATTTTGTACCTCTTTGTAGGGTTTAACCCGGTTTATAATAAATTTATTAAAGTAAGGAAAGACAAAGTAATAAATGAACGAAATATTACTCGAGAAAATGGCAGACAAAAATCACTGGATGAAAAGATAACGTCAAAAGTTTCGTTTAGATTTCTAACGCTTGTAGACGTCAGGTGCTAGGGGTTTTTTGTTTTATAAATGAGTGCTTGACCACTATCCCGCATGATGTTAAGCGGCGATATGTTCTTAGATGTTAAAGCGCATTAATTTAGTAACACCCCAATCCACTTTTGAGTTGAAAACAAATTTTAATCAAACATTCATATTTTTAGTATTTATTGCAAAGTTAATGTCAAATATATTTATTGTGGAGAATAGGTTTATATTTGTTAATGAAATATTAATAACATTCGCTATGTCTTACCTATGCATAATACATTATTGATTAAAATTAAATTAAATATATCGTCATCTCAACCCATCATGGCCCACTATTGACCACGGGTCTCTTCTCTGAATGAGAAGGTTGAGGCCATGGTTCACGACGCTAGCCGAGTGCGGATTGGCAGCCTTCGCACACCTTTGAATTTTGCAAACTCCCCGGCATGCAGGTTTCCTCACGATGTGTTCCTTCACCGTTATAGCGAGTGATATTTCAATGCTTAAAACGCATATAACTCCGAAAAGTTAGAAGTGCGCGCCCTGGGATTCGAACCCGGACCTCCTGAGTAGGAGGCCGAATTCTTAATCACAAGACCGCTATTATATATATGTATATTTAACTATACCGCTATTAAATATATATTTAACTATTATACACTAATTAAATTAAATGTAGGAAGATAGGCCCCTCTAATGCAGTACCCAAGATGCTAGGAGTGTTTCTCTCTGTATACCAATTGATACGTTGAGCCAGAAAGCTGCCACTTCTAGGGTTGTTTATAATTTTGTCATTGGCTTTTTTTGCAAATTTCTTTAAAAAGGTAATGTGCATAACATTACATTGTTTTCACTACGTGTTAATGAACCTCCAAAACTGCAGACTTTTTGCGAAATTTCTTATTAAGTACTCGATCGGTGCAACGTAAACGTGGCAACCTATGATGGCCTACTGAGCATCCTCTCCTTTATTAAAAGAGAGCTAACTGTCTCCACCACGCTGCTCTACTGCGGATTGGTGGAGGGTTGCTTAAGTGACGGAAGCTTTACAACACCTGAAGGCGTCCGACAAGGCTTAATGATTGCTACCTAATGATGACAACGGGAACCGATGGCTTTGCGTGCCCTCCGAACCACAGAAGAGTGATATTTTTGCTACTAACTCTCACCCATGCTCATCAAGGCCTGTAGGTTCTGAGCGCTTTTATATTTATATATTCACACACACACACACACATATATATATATGTCAATATATATACACATATATATATATATATAAATTAATAAAATCAAATCTAAGTAGATTCATCGATGCTTGACATAAATATAAAATACATGCTATTTCTTGTAACAAATACTCCTACATCAAAATATATTATAATGATTTATAGCAAGAGGAATACAGATTAATTTTAAATTAATTAATTAGCAAACAAATAAACTGAAGTATAATTCACCGAAAAATGGAGTACGAATAATATGAAAACAAAAATACCGTCGTAACAATAACGTAGATAAGAGGTTTATATCCAATTATAAATATAATCCTAAAGCAATTTCCCTTCGTTACTAATAATTATCCTTTTTAATGCGAAGTTGAGTAGCAAAAAGTTCTGTAGAATGATCCCTATAAAAACTTGAGAAGTTAAGGTTCATTAGGTTCGATTAAGTTCTTACCATCAACGCCTATAATCAAGTTTTAACTTTGCCTCCATTAAAATCATTTCTTTGTGTTCAATGTATGAAACCTATTTTTATTTTTGAACTAAATCCATATGGAATCCAAGTCTAGCTTCCGTGCTCGTGTTGATGGCAGCTGGCCTCTTTTATTGGAGGTCTTTGAGCCCTGCATGAATAATTGTAATTCCAACGAGACACCTTTAGTCAAAGTCTTGTATTACATTAATTACATATAGTAAATATATAACAACGGCAAAGATTGAAAATAATTTGCAGCCGATCCACGAAATCTCCAGCGACTTAATTTAATCTGGATTATTTCATCTCCGCGCAAATATCTACCTCATAATCTTAATATGTACATTAATATAATGTGTATATTGACATTAAGGATACTCCTACACAATATCGTTTTGAAAATTAAATAGAATGTTTCAGTTAAAAATGTCTAAATATTAATCGTCGAAAAATAAATAATAAGTTATATAAATATCTTTGGACAATTCACAAACGGCCAACTGACCCCAAACTAAGCATTAGCTTGTACTATGGTGGTCAGACAACTGATAAACATACATAAATACTTTTAAATACA